>CAIGRF010392347.1:0-11831 GCA_903798235.1 Fraxinus ornus | reverse complement strand
GTATATATGTTATTTTAATTTTATAAAATTATTATTAATTAAAATTATAAAAACCTGAAAATCGAATAAATAAAGTTAAAACTTGATTTTTTAAAATGACAAACTAAATGTCTGGTTTGGTGTAATTTCCTCTTTTTCCCTTGTAGCAATAACCGGGTTAAAACGAGCCAATACTAATTCATTGGGCCAAGTTCAAGTTGACATGGACCACCTCATATGGACGATTATGGATGTTACGATAACCAGGTTAAAACAGGCCAATACTAATCCTTTGGACCTTGATATTCTTACCTCTTTAGAGGTCGCAAATAAATGTAAGTATCTTTCGACTTGAACCACCTCATATGGATGGTTAAGAATGTAACGATAACGGGGCTAAAACAGCTAATACTATCCATTGGGCCAAGTCCAAGTCGACATAGACCACCTCATATGGACGGTTAAGAGCCACATAGATAGACGATTGGGAAACTATTTCATGTCCATCCATTCGGGCCTGAAAAACTTTAGTGATGTCTTTTTTTTAAGGGAAAAATTCACAATTAATGCATGAACTAAGCACAATTCAAAAATCAGGTTTTAAGTTTAATTAATATAAGAATTAGGTATTTATTTATGAATTAAATATATTTTATTAATTAAATATAATAAAATCACAATTATATAATCAATGGTCACATATACATAATAATAGATCACAACTTATTAATTGATCACGTATTAAATTATTAATTGGTCACAGTTTAAATCGATATCATAAATCAAAGATTTTAGGTCACGATTTATCAATCAGTCATATATATTCAAATTTATTGGTAAAAAATTATCGAATTTTAATGTCACAATTTATTTTATTGGTCACAGACAAAAAATTATAGGTCACAATTTATCAATCAGTCACGTATTTTCAAATTTGTTGGTGACCAATTATCAAAATTATCAAACTTAAAAGTCACAGTTAACCAAATAGTGGGTCACATACGTCAACCATCTACGCCGCCGCCGTCGCCTACACAGCATCGTTACGGTTGCCGCCACAACCACCACCACCAACACAATACCTTCATTGTCAACAACCAACACCATCATCTTCGCCATCAACCAGCATTGCAAACATCACCACCACCTCAACACCACAGCCAACATCCCAACCACCACCATCCAACTAGAAACAACATCACAACTTGCAAACCACTACCAATTACCCTCAAAAACTCCAGATTCTCACTACCAGCACAACACCACCACCACCTTACCGCCAAAGCCCAAAACATCCTACAACAGATCGGAGGGGAGAAACACATGTCATCGTCGCTACGATGACGATTGTAGCTCTCAAAACAGCGCAGTCATCCCAAACATATCGGATGGAAGAACCACTACATCCATGTCGCCGTCGTCCCCCAAAACCACAACCATATTGACGTCGCTACATAGTGATTATCATGCAGAGCAGCACACACAGTGTCATCGCAGCGATGGTGACTGCAGCTCGGAGTCTCCTGCGGCGCTTCTACTGTACCGGCACAGGCTTCGTTGAGAGAGAGACAGGCACTGACTTCGTTGAGGGAGAGAGAGAGAGAGGATTAAAATGATTTAAGGTTTGAAATTAAGTGGTGTGAGTGTTTTGATAGGTGTTGAATTTGTGGTATAATTTAATATTAAAATATTAAATTGTCACTTGATTTTTGAAGTGTGATCTTTAAATACCTGGTCTAGTGTAATTTCCGCATTTTTTAATGGATCCTGGCCCTTCAACAGACCTATTTGTAATGGATCCTAGCAAAGGCCTGTAAATGGAATTTAGAGTCTGCTAGAAATCTGACAAAAATAGCACTCATGTTAGAATTTTCAATTGAAGCACTGTTTTTAATGGATGTCTAAAGCAATTTTTTTAGGGATTAAAATCATTTTTTTAGTAGATTTGATAAAGTTAATGAAATACGTATTTGAAAAATTGTTTAAAAATAATTATTGATTTTGCCTTGAAATCTAAATTTTAATCCCTACCATACAAGGATTAAATGTTAATAAGTTAAATTTCGTTCCAATTGACTTCACCTTAATGAAGATTAATAACCCAATGGAAATGAACGTAGAACCAAAACATAATGTTCATACGATTTGACTCACAAAAAGTACCCTTCCTTTCTATTTTGCTAACCCAACCCAACCACAAGTTTGGTCGAACTCTTTTATACTGAATAACGGTCCAAATCTACCATTGAATAATATCTCATACCGAGTCACATATATTATGTCAATTCAATTACTTGTTTGTTTATGTGATATATAAACTAATTTTTTTTATAAAGTCGTTGAGTATTAAAATTATCTGAAACTAAAATAAATTTTAAGTGAATTTTGATAAGATAAACTTATAAGTTGTTTGGAATTTTATTTTTTAAGGCTATAAACTCATTTAACGACATTTTCATGCAAACATTCCATAGAATCCACCACTTTTCATCAACACATACCTATAGAGATGGTGAAAGTCTCTGTCTCCAACCGGCAATGCATGGTTCCCCACCTCAAATACTCAAACCCACTTCGATTTTTTTATTTATTTTATAATTTATATTTTAAATTATATTTAAAAAAATTAAATTAAATAAATAAATAACCAAACGAGACGATAAAGAGGAACATTTTACTCTCTTCCTCTTCTTTCTAACAAATATTATGCTTCTGTTTGGGCTTCATTAAAATAAAGTTTTCGAAAAAAAATTTGTATTTTAGAATAGTGATTTTTTGAATAATATATATGGTTAAAAAAAGAAGGAAGATTTCTTTATTTATGTGTGATATTATTTTACTAATTTTGAAAAAATATATATATTCGAAAGAATGGAGCTTGTACGGGAGCTATATCCGTCCATATTCAAAACTCAAATGTGTGTTGAACCAAAATAAAATGGGCTCCACCTCCCACACCTACCCACACGCCAATGACTCGGTCAAGAACGGCAGTCTTCGCATCGAGGAAACAATTTGATAAAAGGGAAAATACAAAAAATCATGTTTAAAGATAAGTGTTCAAAAATCAAGTTAAATGTTTAATTATTCAAAAATCAGGTAATAATTTTATATTTTAATAAATATATTAATATTAAAACCCTAATTTTATCAATCCATTTAACTATTTCTCCCCCTCTCGCCTCTCTTCTTTCCTCCTCTCTCTTCCTTCTCACTCCTCTCCCTCCGGCGACTCCGTCCTCTCCCTTCGACGGATCCGTCGACAACAAGTAGAAGGCTGCTCCGGCGATCATTCACAGATATCCGATGAGCATTGGTGCACGTTCGTCGCGTATCGCCGTGACGAGCAGCGGCAGTGGCAGAATCCTTTTCTCGCGATGAGCAGCAGCAGCATCGCTCCTCTCTTCTCCCTCATCCCCTTCTCGTGACGAGCAGCAGCAGCACCTCTCATCTCCTCCCTGCTCCCACTCTCGCAATGATCATGTGCAGCCCCTCTCTTCTCCCTCATCCCCTTTTCATGTTTTGCTGTGGGTGTTGCCGTGTGGTGTACATGGAGATAAATGAGGTGGTGGTTGTGGCTATGGCTGTGGCTGGTACGGTGGTGGTGGATCTATGGTGAGCGTGGTGGTCCATGTGGTGGTGGTGGTTTCGAAGCAGATATGTGAGATGAGACAGTCGTTGTTCTGTGGTTAACGGTAATGGTGAGATGTTGGCGTCGATGGGTCTGTCAATCTGGCTCGACGATGTTGTGGTGTTTGCATTTGTTGATTTATTTGGGGTGGTCAGTATACACCTTATTTATGAATTTTTCCCTCGATAAAACGGGTTTTGTTTTGGATTATGCGTTCAGCCCTTGTTTGAGCCACATTAAAAATTTTATTTTTCTACTCATTTTCAATCACACATTTTTCAATAAAATAATATTTTTCATCATATCAATAATTTTTCATTCTTTTTCAACAACACATTCTCTATCAATTTATTATTTCAAAATACAATCTTCCAAAATAACGAGGGCTCAAACGCACCCTCAATCAAAATCCAGATTTAATGGACCCACTTAATAAAATATCAGGAATAATTCCTGGTGGACAGGAATTATTTTCACAAGGGCCTTACAGAGGCTCATCACTGTAGCGCGGACCCCACCCAAACGTATTAAAAAAAAAAGTGCTCCCCTCCCCTCCCCTCCCCTGTGGGTTGTGTGTTACCTGGCACAAGCCCTTGTAATGCAAGCAGAGTTCAAATATCATACTACTAAAACGTGGATTTCATACAAGTTCTCTGGGCCCACTTCACTTTTAGCTTTTAATCTAAAAATAAGTTAAAATATAAAATAATCAAGAAATAAGTAATTTGGCCTCATTTGAACCTCATTTTCAGTGTATAATGTATTTTGAAATAATAAATTAAAGAGAAATGTGTGATTAAAAAATAAAAAAAATTGTAATTTACGTATAATATTATTTTATTGAAAAATATGTGATTGAAAAAAGTGAAAAATGTATTTCGATAAAAGTGGAGATCAAATGGAATTAAAACATTTTGCCAGAAAAAAAAATTGATACTTCTGTTGACGTCCTCTTACATTATGGTGGGCCCATAAAAAATAAAAAAATAAAAAAAAAATCCTTCCTATTATGAGGGGACTGTCAAGGAAGGTGCCCAGCATGGTTCGATCAAATAAGGGCTTAATATACTCGTCAAGCATGCAAATGATTGATGTAACATGTTAGCGTTGACAACTAGAAAAGTATTTCCTCTCTAAATTTCTATACATTAATATTCATACATACTTAGTGCCTGTTTGATAATTTTTTTAAAAAAATTTTATTTTTATTTATATACGTTTTTTCAATAAAATAATTTTGTAAGTGAATTCATAATATTTTTAATTATTTTTGACAACATATTTTAAAAAAAAAAAAATTATATTTTACAAAATTTATTTTGAAAAATTTCGACCAAATAGGGACTTAAATGATTATGGTATGACTAGCGGAAAGTATTAAAGGTGGTGCTCTTACCAAATTAGTATAGAATTATAGATTGTTTAAACAAATAATTGGATTGGGACAATGAAACCACCATGGTTATACAAAATCTAAGAATCCTAATTAAATATTGTAATGTGATTAACATTAATCTTCCTAGAGTTAAGACAAGATACAAAGGTTGTTTAATATGTATTATTATTTGATTATGACATGAAAGAAAATGAAAATTATGTGGGTTTATCTTGTAATTTAAAATTTATTTCAATCAATGATTTCATCAAATTACTACCTTGTCACATTTTGAAGAGTTTTAGCTCGTAATAGCTAAAATGATCCAATTAATCAATCATAAATATAATACGTTACTAAAACTTATTACATAGCATATTATCATTATGTACACATATGTAAACTTAAACGTGTGTTAACTTCGTCACAACATGCGCGTAAAGTAAATTGAATACTTAGGTTTGAAGGAGATTGACATGTAAATAACCTAACAAAAACTTATATCATTCATTTTCTGAATTGATTTGCTTTTTCATGCATTTCGTGTTTGTCCTAACTCTTTCACTTCGTAGTACACACAATTTACCTATTCGAATCTTTATTAATTTTCTTATTTTTAACTTTTTAGGTGTAGTGGCTCACTTGGTTTGAAAAGGATGATAACATAACTTGAAAAGATCGAGAGGTTTTTTGTACTAAAAGTCGAACTACAATTCAATAGGAAATAGAGTGTGCGTGTACACTATTTATGTATGTTGATTATTATCAGTACATATGTTATTAGGTCGAGTTGTGTAGGTTTGAAACAAATTTACACGTAAATAATTTAACTCAAATTTGTACGAGTTGATTAATCCTTTCAATATATAGCGTCGAACTTGACTTTTAGGATCGTAGTTCACGTAACCAACCCTAGTTAGATGTTTGTTAAATTTATTTTGATTTTTCACCTTTTGAGATGGAGAGGAGGATTCTTGTCTTCAACCCAATGGCCTGATTTTGATAATTATATTATAATTAATATCTTATTGACCTAATTAACAGCTACCATTTACTTGCTTTATACTTTTTACACGTTCATCAAGTTTAATTGTCTTCTCTGTCACCATCTCTCCCCCCTCAATTCCTCACTGACTTTTAAACATTCTGATTTTCCACAGAAAGACGCGCTCACACGCTTTCATCCCTCTCTCAGATACAGAGAAAGAAGTAGAGAAATTGTGCTTGGGAAGTTTATGAAGTTCGTAATTTAATTCTGATTCCTTTCTTGTGCATTCAAAAGTATTCTTTTACTCCCTTCCATCTTTTTGCTTCTATTAAAAAAATCAATAAAGCAAGGCCATGCAATTTCTTTTTGTATAAAGTTTTCAGTTTTGATTCCAACTGGGTTTGTCAGAAATGAAGAAGGAAGATCAAGCAAGGTCTCTGTTTGGGATTTCTTTGACTGATAGACCCATTTGGCAACAGTTTCTCATATGCTCTTCCGGGTTCTTCTTTGGTTATCTTGTCAATGGCATTTGTGAGGTTCGTTTGAGTTTTTTATTGTATATCTATTTATATAATTGCAGTTGTCTTTGTTTGATTCCTTGTGTCCTTTGTGTTTTAGTTTTATTGTGTGAATTGAATTCTTGGATTTTCCTACGTCGTTGCCTGTTAGTTGTTTGTTAATTTGCTTCATTCGGTCTCTTGATGAAGAAAAGTCTCTTCATCCGGGGGTTCATTCCATTTTGGGGTAGTGTAGAATTGTTTCAAAAAGGGTTCTTAAATGTTGGAATTTTCTATACTTCTTTGGGTGCAAAATTCGAAACTTTTGGTTTGCATAGTAGTACTTTGTCGATCATTTTACTGGATTAATTATAATTTCAGTCACTGTTCTATCGATTCAAAAGTTCCTATGAAGCTCAGATCTGTAGAATTAGTTAATTGTGAATAATGAAGTTGCAAAGTTGACTAACCATGAATTTTTTTTAATATCTGCATGCAGGAATATGTATATAATAGGCTCCAATTCAGGTCTGTCCACCTTCTTTCGATAGCTTAATTATGATTGCGCTAATTATTCTGATGGCTCGTTGAATTAAAATTTTTATACTTTTTGGCAGTTATGGCTGGTATTTTACCTTTGTTCAAGGCTTTGTGTATTTGGTACTGATATACTTACAGGGGTTCACCATTAAGCAAAAGGTGAATCCATGGAAAACATATCTCAAGCTCTCTGCTGTCCTAATGGGTTCTCATGGATTAACGAAGGGTTCCTTGGCTTATCTTAATTATCCGGCACAGATCATGTTCAAGTCGACAAAGGTATTCCATACTCAAACTATGTCTTTGGAATAGGTCGATGACATTATTTAATTTATTTTCACATAATATTATTAGATCCAAGGGCCTAATTGGTTTATGTGCCACTTTGAGAGGTTTGACCTTTTCTAGTTGATCCATTCTTGCAAGTTGGAACAATGCATTTTGATTTTGATATTATAATTTGTGAGACTTGCAATTTGTTAAATTCATGAGCTCATTTGGTTGTTGGAGTACAGGTTCTACCTGTAATGATAATGGGCGCGTTTATCCCTGGCTTGAGAAGAAAATACCCTATTCACGAATACATATCCGCTGTGCTTCTAGTTGTTGGGCTGATTCTTTTCACCTTAGCAGATGCTAACACTTCTCCGAACTTTAGTGGCATTGGCGTCTTGATGATTTTAGGCGCTCTAGTCATGGATTCGTTTCTCGGTAACTTGCAGGAAGCAATTTTCACCATGAATCCCGATACCACTCAGGTGTTACTAATTATATTCTATGGCTTATATTTTAGATGACAACGCGTGTCATTTTTCCTCTAATCTATATAGCTCTCATTCTCTCAGATGGAGATGCTATTTTGCTCGACGTTGATCGGGTTGCCTTTCCTGTTACCTCCGATGATTTTGACCGGAGAGTTGTTTAAAGCTTGGAATTCTTGTGCTGAGGTAAGGAGTTTTACTCAATTAAAATATTCTCAGCTCAAAATACTTAACCAGTAGGATTATTTTTTAACTAGAGCTATTAAGTAAGAAATAAACAGCTACATTTGCCGGGACCACCAGTGACATCAAGTTTCTGTGCTTCTCAATGTATGTTTGTTCTTTTAAATTTATCATTTCGTTGCTTTTGCATTTGCATTTGCAGCATCCTTATGTCTACGGGGTGCTTGTCTTTGAAGCAATGGCCACATTTATTGGTCAAGTCTCTGTTTTATCACTCATTGCCATTTTTGGGGCTGCCACCACTGCTATGGTAATTACGCCTCAACTAGCCTTGGGTTTTTAGCATGCAATCGTACTCGATTCTTCTCCAGAGCAGACTTTTATTTCATGTTGTGTACTTCTTTGCTATTGCAGATTACAACAGCACGAAAGGCTGTGACTTTGTTGTTGTCGTACTTAATTTTTACGAAGCCTCTTACTGAACAACATGGTTCGGGGTTGTTACTCATAGCAATGGGAATTATACTGAAGATAGTCCCTGATACTAAACCTCCTAACCAGGCTGTCGTGTCCGGTACTCGGGGAAAAAATCATCCGAAAAAGGTGAAGACACCAGAAAATGGAGCCGACGAAGAAGACGAAGAGAAAAGGCCATTAGTCTGAATTCATAGATTAGTTAGCCAAATGTTGATTTGTGATTTTACTTTCTTTTTGGCAAATTCACGTGTATTGCTTATTGTTTATGAGAATTTTGTATAATCTTATTCAAATACAAAAATATATCTAGAGTTTCTTTTTGATACATACAATGTTAACTAAAATTAACTTGAATTCATTCGAAATCTTAGTGAAACGCTGATTTTCTATCCCGTATCTATCTGCTTTTCTTACAAAAATATAATTTGAAGTAGAGAATTTCTTGGTACGATGAGAGTTGAGTCGATTATTCAATTAAATAATATGAAGCATGTTTCCCATCTCTATTCAAGAAATCAACCAGAAGAAGCAGTCCAATCTCAATGCCATAGGTCGCAAGAGGGACAATGGATATTGTAATCTACATGCCTGGTTATACATTAGAAATCTAGGCTCCATTTTGGAATTGATTTTAGAACTCACTTTCAGTTTGTCTGTGTTAAAATTCACAAATGCATAGAACATTAAAATAAGCTCAGAATCGATTGGATTCACCCGAAAATTGGGTAAACTTGAAATTGGTTTTTCCCAAGTTTAGCTTTTTCTTTAAAATTATAAATCACATCGCACTCGTCAACTACAACTTTCTTTAAGTTTATGAAGGACTTCCCAAATACCTTAGTTTTCCGTTCCTTAATTGATCCGCCAACAGTGTTACTTCGCCTCAGCTTAGCAACAATTAAAATATAGATTTTAATCTAAATCAAAATTAACAATTAATTTTAATTGCATATTTCATGGGATCCACAACTTTTCTACCACACGCTTCATCAACTTTTATCAAAATCTACTTGAAATCTGATTTTTTTCTCACCAAATAGAGGGCTTCGCTTGTTGACATCGATATTGTGTACAACCATACAAGACGTGAACTCATTTCAAATGCTAGCATCAATTTATTGTAAACTTCTCGATGTAAGGTGTTTAGAATTCCAAGCAACCACTGAAAATACTAGCCATCATCTGCTATTGCTATGGACAATGAAAGATACATTTCAATTTTATTGACAAGCCATTGTACATTAATTTTAACATCACCGTTGTTAGAAATTAAATAGACGTGCATAGTGAAAATATAAAAAATCAATTTCCAATGTAGGCAGCGCAGACCTAGAATATTTTATTTTGGTGGACAAAAATTATATAGCAAAAATAATTATAAACAATATAATTATTGAAAATTACTAGTTCCACCATAAAATCACCTAGAGGGGGTGAATAGGTAAATCACGAAAAATTTAAAATTATCATCGATTAATATTACAACAACTCACAATAATTAATTACTCTAAATTTAGTTTATGGGAATTAACTATCATATGTTGAATTGCCGATTTGTATGAAATCAATAATGTAAACAACAACAAAAATTGGTGACGGAGAAAGCCCTTAATTGGGTAAAAACTTCGGGACCAATCCAATAATTTTCAATATAAAGAACTTTATGGTCCAGCCTAGAAAACCCACTCGACTCACTAATCTAATTCTTACAATCTCCAAAATCCGTTGGAATGTGCTTCACTCACACCTCCTCCACATCTTTTGGAATTGTCTATATCATTCGGATCACCAAGAACACCGCGTTCTTGTACTTTTCCTGTGCTTTAGGTCTAACCTCCATCAATGTTCAGCAACCTCTGAAATATATTAAGAAAGTACCTTCTAGATTATATATAGGAAGTGCGTGTTTTGGATTATATGAATTTAATGATTTTCTCAACTTGTGGTTGATTGATCTCAAGAATCAAAGATTTAATCTCAATGACTTGATGTGTTTTTGGATCTTAGAATGATGTTGTGAGAATGTAATACAATGATCAACCACCTCAAAAAACGTAATGGGCATTGAGTATTTATAATATGAGGTATTTGGGTAATATAAGATAGGTAGAATTCTTGAAAATTGCGATCTAGAGTTTTATCGATAATATCGTCGCTCAAGCGATAGTCGGGTGACAAGGATTCCGCTTTTTTCCGTTCAAGCATTAGCTAGGCAACAAGTTAGCGTAAATCGGGTGACTTTTTTTCCTTTTTTTTTTTATTTAAAAAAAATCAGATTTTTTAAGTGGGCCACTGACCACCCTCCTCCCGCGTGTAGGATCGACTTTGATGTTGTAACATAGTTTGTGATGGGAGATCATTATCTCTAAATGATTCAGATTTCTCCTTTAAAGATCCGACTTGTAGAATTGGCAGCAACAATTCCTTTGAACATGATACACGACAGCAGTCCTAGTGTTCTGCCTCTTACAGTAATCTACTCGAAGAAGATTAGAAGATAAAATTCCTACTATGGGAACAATGATGCGGGTGACTTCTATCTAGATTAGGATTTTGAGAATTTTTTTTTTTTTGGCTAGCAAAATCAATTATTCTTTTAGCCTTATTTTAGCCTTAATATTGGACTTTATATATACTTTAGTAATTGAGAAAATTACCAGATTTAAGATTTAATTATCAAAAATCAAGTGATTAAGGAATTTTTTTCAAAAATCAGATGTTAAATTCAACACCCCCAATTCATTTAATCACTTTCTCTCTCTACATCTCCCTTCTCCCTCTATTGCCCAGCCACAGCGCTGCCATCCATAGTCTCCAATTCCCCCTCGCGCCGTCTGCCTCCACCGTGCTGGTCACGTGACGAGACGGTGGCTCTGATTGATGCTTATCAGGACAAATGGTACTCTCTTCACAGAGGAAACCTTCGAGCCTCCCACTGGCAGGAGGTTGCTGATTAGATCACCCACCGGTGCTCGTCTAGCATCCCAAAGATCGCCGTCTAATGCAGCCACAAGATGGAGAAGCTCTGCAAGCGTTACCGTTCAGAGATCCAGCGCGCCGCTCCATATGGTGGTCCCCGTCGGATCTCCTCGTCCTGGTCCACTTCCAGATCATGCACTCCATGGAGAAGGGCCCCAACCGCTCCCCGTCTTCCTCTGATGACGAACCGTAAGGAGAAGAGGATCACAAGAATAGCATCACACGCATTAACGATGCACTCAACAATAATTACAGTCATCAGAAAGGTAATTTTAGTAATCAAGGGCTTATAGGTATGTGCAAGTGGGTTGACGTTGCTCCTGGTAGTAGTGTATAGAGTGGTAGGTTATGGTAAGGTGGTGCTAGTGATGAGATGTGTATTGTGTGTAGTGGTAGGTTGTGGATCTGTCGAGGATGGTGG
>CAIGRF010392301.1:25956-53757 GCA_903798235.1 Fraxinus ornus | reverse complement strand
TTATTATCTTTATTAATAAATATTTTTAATTAATTAAATTCATACCTGATTTTTGAATTTTCAAATTTAAATACCTTACTTTTGAATTGAGGTAAAGAATACACCTTAGATATGAATTTTTCCCCTAGAGAAAACTGTAATATGGGCTCGTCGGCTTATTGGACTAATGGGCTCCTTCTGGAGCCCATAATCTTGGCTCGAAATTCTCCCGCCAAAACTACAACTCTCCAGAATCTGTTGCTTAATAACGCAAAACCAAAGCCACCCCTATTTCCTCCAAAGACACCGGCAGACTTAGAAAGAGAATCTGGGGAGAAGAAACAAGGAAATGGCAAGTGACGATGAAACAAGTTTGACCGGTAACGCCGCGGCTAATGGAAATGGCAACCCGCCGGTGATTCCTGATTCGATAAGGCCGGCCAATAACGCTGTGGAATTGGCTAAAATAAACTACATCAATTATGGACAGCAAGGATTCTGAAATAACTGAATATACATATTCTAAAATAATACAGAAATAAAATATGGAGAGGGATTATGATCCAATACGCCCCCTCAAGATGGAGGACGGATGGACGCCAATCTTGGACCGAATGCTGGAGAGTTTGGAGCCGGGAACTGGCTTTGTGAGACTGTCAGCTAACTGATCAGAACTAGACACATGAGAGACATGAAGCTTGCCAGATTGAACCTTTTCGAGACGAGAACAAAGTGAAAGTCAAGGGTAATATGTTTCATCCGAGAATGAAACACCGGATTAACACACAAGTAGGTGGCCCTGATATTATCAGAGTAGATGACAGGAGGGGTAGGCAATGAGTAGCCAATCTCATATAGGAGAGCTTGAAGCCAGGTGATTTCAGTAGTGGTAGCAGTAATGGACCGGTATTCAGCCTCCGTGGACGAACGAGCAACAGTGCTCTGCTTTTTAGAACTCCAAGAGATCGGATTCGAACCAAGAAACACAACATATGCACCGGTGGAGGTTCTGTCTGAAACATTGCAACCCCAATTAGCATCAGAGAATGCGTGAAGGGAGAACGGAGAATTCCGTTGAAGTAGAAGACCATGATCAAGAGTCCCATGCAAATATCGCAGGAGGCGTTTAAGGGCTGAGCAGTGTACTAATGTAGGAGAGTGCATGAATTGGGAAAGTTTGTTGACAACAAAGGCCACATCAGGGCGGGTTAACGACAGGTATTGCAAGGCACCAAGGACAGACCTATAATCAGATGGATTGGGCATCGGTTGACCTTCATGTAGAGCAAGGACATGGGAGGTTGGCATGAGGCTGACATCGGCCTTAGAGGACGACATGCCCGTTCTGTCCAGCAAATCAAGAATATATTTGCATTGTGAGAGAAAGAGACCATGTGAGCCAGAGATTACTTCCATGCCAAGAAAGTAAGAGAGATTACCCATATCCTTAATAGAAAACCGGTCAGCAAGCTTCTGAACACAAGCGGAAGTAGCAGAAGATGAGTTACCAATTAGGATGATGTCATCCACATAAACAAGAAGAAAAANCCAATTAGGATGATGTCATCCACATAAACAAGAAGAAAAAATAGGGACGCATCAACTCTGGAATTTTGAAATCCAATACTAACAAGGAACTGCTTGAGCTCAGTGATCCAGGCCCGGGGAGCCTGTTTGAGGCCATAAAGAGACCGTTGCAGATGACAAACATAATCCGGAACCTATTGATTGACAAAGCCTGGTGGTTGTTGCATAAATATATTCTCAGATAATGAGCCATGGAGAAAGGCATTATTGACATCCAGTTGTTTGAAATGCCAACCATGCATGGCAGAGAGTGACGGGATCAGACGAATGGTAGAAGGTTTAACAACCGGACTGAAAGTGTCATAATAGTCCAGACCAGGGCGCTGAAGAAAACCTTTGGTGACAAGGCGCGCCTTGTATTTATCAAGGGACCCATTTGTCTTTCGTTTGATGTGAAAGACCCATTTGCAGCCAATAACATTCTGAGAGGGGTCACAAGGCACAAGAGTCCATGTGCCATTTTTGAGAAGAGCGTTATACTCATCACACATGGCAGAGCGCCAGTGCTGGTCTTTCAGGGCTTCGGTGGCCGTGGATGGTTCCCGAGGGAGTAGATAGAGTGCTGTGGAGGTATGGTGAGCGACTTTACTTCGGGTTATCATTGGGTGGAGGGGTTGAGGAAGGGATGATCGACCGAGAGGGAGGTGAAGGTTGTGAAGGGGAGGTGTCGATGGGAGGAACAGACGGTGTAGGGGATTGGAGAAGTTGTGCAAGACGTCGAGTGGGCCGCATGTGTGTAGAGGTATTGGGTGATGGAGTGAGATGAGGAGAGGAGGGAGATGGCTGAGACGAGGAAAGACTTTACGCGAGGGTGTGAGGAAATTGGACCACGGGAGCTGTGGGGGATGAATGAAGCGGGGAGTTGGCCGGGGAAAGAGGGGCGGTGGGTATGGATGGTGAGGAGGAAGTAGCGGCAAGATTGCTTGGGAGATTGGAGGCGGAAACTGGAGATGACGGAGGAGAACTAGCAGAGACGGAATCGACGCCAGCGGGAGCAGTGACGGATGGTGGAGTACGCACACCATGATGGAGGTCAACAGAACCAGTGATCAAGGAGGATGAGGAGAAGAATGGGATACCAGTGGCTGGGGTTGGAGGGGAAGAAGATGAGGTAGTAAATGGGAAAAATGTGTTCGACAAATTTGACATGACGACTTGTATACACACGACCAGCGGGAATATCAAGACAGTAGTAGGCACTTTGGGAGAGACTATAACCAAGAAAGACACAGGGTTTGGAGCGAGACTCAAGTTTGTGAGAGGTATATGGGCGAAGCCAGAGATAGCATAGGCACCCAAACACCCGAAGTTTGGAAAAATTTAGGAGAGAGCAATAGTTTTTCATAAGAGGTGAGATAGTGAAGGTTGGTTTTAGGTAGCCGATTATTCAGATATGTAGAGTGGTGAACGCATAAGGCCAAAGAGACAAGGGAATGGAGGCATGTTAGAGGAGTGCCAAACCAGTCTCAACAATATGACGATGCCGCCATTCAGCATAGCCATTGTGTTTCGGTGTATGAGGGAGAGTGGTGAGATGAGTGATGCCATTTTTCGAAAGATAGGAGGTGAGAGCAATATATTCACCACCGTTGTCTGTAAATAGCGTGGTGATGGAGGCATTAAAAGTTTTTTCGACAAGGCCACGAAAACGGATAAAAGTGTCACGAACATCCGATTTTTTTCGTAAGGGATAGAGCCAAATGTATTTAGTGAAGTGGTCAATAAACACAACATAGTATTTGTATCCATCAGTGGAGACAACAGGGGACGTCCATACATCAGAGAAAATAACTTGTAAAGCAGTAGAACTGGACAAAGTAGAGGTGGAAAATGGAAGTTTGTGACTTTTATTGCAAGCGCATGAATTACAATTAGATAAAGAACGATTGAAAGACGACAAAGATAATAGTTTGCTAAACAGTAAATGACGTAAAATTTTGTAGTTAGGATGTCCGAGGCGGAGGTGCCACGTGTCAGGTTGGTGGAGACAGAGGAGAAGGCGATCACAGGGGCTGATGGTTTGAAGGGGAGTGCATACACGCCATTCTTAACTGGGCCGCGTAGGATTGGAGTTCCAGTCTGCAAGTTTTCACAAGAAAGGAAATGGGAAAGAACTCAATGCTAGCATTATTTTGTGAGCAAAATCGAGAGACATAAATTAAATTGCGAGCTATTTGAGGAACACAAAGAATATTAGAGAGGCGAAATTTAGAATTGTGAGAAGTAAAATGAGTGTGACCAGTGTGCTGATGTGAATTTGAACATCGTCAGGTCCAATATAGTTGGAGTGAAGGGAGAGATTGCCAAGGTCATTTGTTATGTGATGAGATGCGCCGGAGTTGAGGAGCCAATCTTAGGTTGACGAGGCAGTGGAGTGAGAGGCCAAATTGGCCTGGTACGGTCGTGGCTGGGGAGAGGAAGGTGGGTTGAGTGTGACTGGTGAAGAACGGTAGGTAGTGCAACTCTTGGCTGAATGTCCATGTTCCCCACACAGTTGGCACTTGCCAAGGTATGGGCGAGGTGAGTAAGGGGTGTTGTTGCGGGGTCGAGAATGGTTGGAGAAGGGACGTTGCTGGTGAGAAGAATGGGGCCGAGATCCACTAGAAGGGGAAAATTTTGGCCGTGTGGTGAAAAAATTATGAGATGCAAGATTGACCGTGATTGGTTGAAAGGGAGAAGGGGAGGCGGATGAGTGGGGTTGAAGTTGGGATTCCCTGGTGACAAGTTTTTCGTGCAGCTCATCAAAGGTGATTGAAGTATCACAGGCACGAACATCATCTGCCAATCCATTGTATTCGGAGCCAAGACCACGAAGGATGTGAAGAACCAAATCATCTGGGTCGGGTGAGAAATTCATGAGGGTTAAATTGTCAACAATGCTTTTACCCCCATGCATATATTCTGTTATAGTAGCATCACCCTTTTGAAGATTTTCGAGAACATTCTTGAGATGCATAATACGTCCACGGGGGGGCCTAGCGTAGGTGTTGTTTATGGTGACCCACGCTTCACGCGATGTTCATACTGCATCAATAAAAGACACCAAATTTGGAGAGAGTGAACTGACAATAGCATTGAGAAGAAGCTGATCCTAGTGGATCCAACGAGAGTGTTCTGGATTGAGACTGGTAATATTGTTCTGTGTAATTATAAATTGCGCTGGATAGGGAAAGGATTCGTCGACGAAGCCCAGTAAGTCAAATCCAACGAGCAGGCTGTGAAATTGGATATGCCATGCAGGAAAATTTGTTGGGGTAAGTTTAATTGGTAGTTGAGCTTGGGTGTTGATAATAATGGGGGGTTAGGGACTGTGGGAGAAGGTGGAGGCGGTGGATTAGTGTTGGTGGGCGTTTGATCAGTAGGTTCTGTATTGGATGATTCCGTTGAGGCGATGATCGAAGCTTGTTGAGCGTATGGCTCTGATACCATAAAAGAATTGAGAAACAATTGGCTTCAATTTTTCATATCATTCATAAAGAAGAAGTATGCTTATATACAGATACATACATACATGGCCAGCTCTAGGTTTAGGTTTTCTAATAAGGGCAAACATCTAATAGTTCTAGAATATTGGCTAAAATAAACTACAGCAATTATGTACAGCAAGGATTCTGAAATAACTGAATATACATATTCTAAAATATGGAGAGGGATTATGATCCAATAGAATCACCATCGACTTAGAAAGAAGATTCCAGATTTATGAGGGCTCTTCATCTCATTTCAACAGATTCTGGAAGTGTCCATAATGGCAACCAAGGGAAGAAGAACTTAGAATGTTGCAAACAATATTTTCCGGCCTCCTCCGCCATTGAAGGATTTATCTAGAATTCTGCTCAAGTCTCTTCCACTGACAATAATTTAGTATATATGTGTTTAGCCTTTGCATTTTGTGAATTGACAATATGTGAGTAGGTAGAAGCAGAGAGAGAGTGTGTGTGTGTGTGTGTGTATGTGTGTATGCATATATATATGTGTGTGTGTGTGTGTACGCGTGCGCCAGTGTGGGAGAAAAAGAAAGAGTGCAGGAGTGTTATAATTAACAGTAGTGTCAATAGTATCTTGTCAACAGTGTATTTGTCAAATATTAGAATAGTGAGTGAATGATGTAAGTGATTTTGGTATAATAAAATCACTTTATTTTGGGTGTTTTAACCAATAATTTGGTATCAAAGGAAGGTGGTCGGAGATGGATTTTTTGAGCTTCTATTGTTCGTGCACAAAGGGAGATTATGAAACTTGCTTGATTACGAAAAAGTAAATCGAGTGACAATGTGCAACTTACAAGTGGTATGCATAATGAAAAAGCTCAATAACGAAAATTAATACCACATGCAAACTTGCATGGAGTCATATAAGGGCAATATATATGTAAAGTAGTCGGTGAAAGCGGCATTACCCCACCAGATGAAGTTGCAGCTTTGAAGAAGTGGAGAAATAAAGCAGGCAAAGTTATGTTCGTTATAAATACAACAATTGAGGCATAAGGGATAAGAACATACCAAAGGAAGCATGGGACACTTTGGCAGCACTATTTTCGAAGAAAAATGATCTGAGATTGTAGAATAAGCTACTTTCGATCACTCAAAGAGAATTAACGGTAAGTCAATATTTTAACAAAATTAAATCTTTGTGTCATGAAATTTCTGAATTAAACTTTTCGAGTAAAATTTAGGAGTTTAGAATTGTAAGAATAATTATATAGGGATTAAGAACTGAGTTTATAGGTTTCGTCATTGTCATACAAGGTTGGCCGGAGAAACCTTGATCAGTCAATCTAGAAAATGTGTTGTTTGATCAAGAATCCTTGACCACACAATTGTTAGGGATTTCATTCAAGTAAGAAGAGGAATGTAATTAGCTATAAAAGAAGAGGTTGATTCCATCAACAAAACAATAAAAAATTAAAAGAAGGTAAATCTATAGAATGAATTGAAAGAAGTTATCGGACAAGGGGAGCTCAACCAAATTGTGATAAGAGAAGCCAACTGTCTAAGGGATGTTAACAAACTAATGGCTCGTGTTTTGTATATGAAAAACGAGACCGTTATGCTAGAAACCTTTGGTTTTATATGGAGCCAATAACAGGTAATGTAGCAACCTATAACAAGGAAGAGAAGTACAATTGTAAAGAAGAATGGAATGCTGAGGCATCCACAACAATAATTGAGTAGGCTCAGGAGAAGAAATTCGATTCAAGTTTAAAAAATGAATCAGTGTTGGTGGTAGTTCTGCCTCAACAAATGAATTGCGTAGATGATTGGATAGATTGCTCATGAGAGGACATCGTAGTTCATGAAGAGTCTTCTTGGTGGACTCTACACAGGGAGGAACTACCAAACTCACGAGAAGTGTTTGAAGAAGTATATTCTTGACAAACACCGCAGAGGGTGAAACTGCTAAATTCAAAGGAAATAGAAGATAAATTATAAGAAGAGATCGCAATGAAGCGCTGAGGAATCTAAAAATCTACAAGTGCCAAGTGATATAGTAAAGTTTACTAGAGCTACACAAATGTTATTCATAAAATGGTGCGGGCCAGAAAATACTAGCGAAGGATCAATAAAGTCAACAAGAGATTGAGGTATGTTTAAATTCACAATCACAAATAAAGAAGTTGATTAGACATGAGAAATCAAATACAAATTGTGTTGACCTAAAAATAGATGAAGAGGAAGGTGTGAAGAACAAAAAAATATTTGAAGTAGCAGATATATTGAATGAAGGATCGAGCGCTCCAAAATTTCAAACACAGCTGAGTGTGACTAAAAAGAGGAGTCAAAATAAAAGATCGGTGTTGAAGGGGAGAATTGAAGATGCAGCACCGTCATTAAAGATTAAAGTCTTCAAAATTTTTTGGTACGGCTGCCCACCGCCATGGAGAAAATAAATTGAAAACTGCAGCAAAATCTGGAAGAAGCTAGATTCATACATATATATAATTCATCCACCGACGAAGTAGAAAAAAGTAGAATGCTTGATATATTACTTCTTCCACCGCCATATGGAATTGTGTAGAAGAAGTTACCAACATTTCTATCTATAAATAGTGGCTGTATGTATTGTGTGTATGAAGTGTGTATGCAGAGAAAGAGGGAGGCAGCACATATATAAGAGTGGTGAGTGAGCGAAACAGAGAATTGATAGTGTGTAAGTCAGAATGAAGAGGGAAAGAGATACAATAAGAGAGTGAGCTTAGTTTAGTGGAGTGAATTAGAGATAGTGCTACCAATATAAAATTAGAGAGGTATAGTGCTAGTAGAGTGTGTTTTCAAAATTGTAAAAGTGATTTTTAACAATAAAAATGATTTTCTTTTGGGTTTTAAACTCAACATTAATTGGATGCTTTTAAATGTACTAAATATTTGCATGCATTTCTTGCTTTAAGAATTTTTTCTATTATACTGTGTTATTTTTCTTGTTTTTTGATTTTCTGCAATTTTAGATCATGCCTTCCCCGTATATTATCTTTGCTTGCTATTTAAAATATAGAATTTTTGCAAGCAATCTGAACTGAGGTCAAGAGTGACCATCAACTGACTCTTGCATCCTTGGCCACTTCTGTTCAGCTATCCTAAGAACATTTGATAAACTACCAGTTTGAAAGAGTTTGATGTTATAAGATGGAGAAGCTGCTGCATCTTTTATTAGAATTTTATAAATTAGAATTGATGTACTTGTTTAAATGCTTTTACCTATGCATACAGTGCTCTCAGCAAAATTCTCTAAACCTGGTACTCCTTGTTGCAGACACTGATGATGACAACTATAGGCCATCAAAAAGAAACAGAGTTGACTTTAGGCCTCCAAATGATAGTGATGGAATGCCGAGTAGTTCACTGGGCCTCTCACAGCGGGTTAATTCTAGGGAAGACGTGCCAGTGACTGATCAGACAGATGATCACACTTATGAGGTGTTTTTTTCCTTGGCTCTGATCTTTTGACTTGCTGAACAGTTGAGGGAAGTAACTAGTCCTTTTTTAATAATATTGATGGCAATTTCATTGATTGATGGATATTGATGCTGGATGAAGACAATGATGAATGTGAGTTTGAGATGTACCAGGTTCAGGGAACCCGTAGGGAATGGATTACTAGAGATGAAGTTAGGCGTTTCATTGCGAAGAAGTTCAAGGAATTCTTGCTTACATATAACCCAAAGAGAGACCATGGGGACTTTGAATATCTACGGCAGATTAATGAAATGGTATCTGGTAAGAAAGCTTCTTAGCTTAATTTTTGTTTATCTGTAGGATGTAACTTGTTCGAGGATTCTTGGAAAAATGGCTGCACAATGCTTGTTATCATCAAGCAAGAAAAACATTGTAGAAATTGGTTCATCACCTGACTTAATCGTTTATATATGCAGTTAACAAGTGCAGCCTTCAGATTGATTGCAATCAGTTCAACCTTATCCACCGGAATATTGCTATCTGGCTGGTAGACGCACCCCAGTCTGTCCTTGAGGTTATGGAAGAGGTGGCCAATAAGGTTGTTTTTGACTTGCATCCAAATTACAACAAAATTCATCAAAAAATTTATGTACGCATCACCAACTTACCAGTTTATGATCAGATACGCAATATTAGGTAATATGTCAAAATGTAGTACTGACTTCTTTCTTTAAAGTTCTGTATGTGAAAATTATGCTTACCTTCATTTTTCACCGTGCACTTCAGGCAGATCCATTTGAATACCATGATTCGAATTGGAGGAGTTGTCGCTCAACGTTCTGGTGTCTTTCCCCAGTTGCAGCAAGTGAAGTATGATTGTAACAAGTGTGGAACAATTTTAGGTTTTTTTTCCAGAATTCATATTCGGAGGTGAAAGTTGGTTCTTGTCCAGAGTGCCAGTCCAAAGGACCATTCACTGTCAATGTTGAACAAGTAGGTACCCTGTGCCTCCATGTCCATTCTTTTATTGATGAAAGGAACCAAAAAAGGGCTAATCAAACTTCGTGCTTTGTTACAGACTATATATAGGAACTACCAGAAACTTACACTCCAAGAGAGCCCTGGGACTGTGCCTGCTGGTCGACTCCCAAGATACAAGGAAGTAATACTGTTGAATGATCTCATTGATTGTGCCCGACCTGGGGAAGAGATTGTAAAATTCTAATCTTATGGACTTCATTGTTTCACTGCAACTTAATGTAATACTCCTTAATTTTAACTTGCATTACCTTTTTTCTTTTCCCAAATTCAGGAGGTGACAGGCATATATACAAACAATTTTGACTTATATTTGAACACAAAGTATGGTTTTCCTGTCTTTGCCACTGTAATTGAAGCAAATTATGTAACAAAGAAGCAAGACCTCTTTTCAGCTTACAAACTTACCCAGGAGGACAAGAAGAAATTGAGCAGTTGGCCAAAGACCCAAGGATAGGAGAACGAGTAGGTTTCCGAACCTATAACCATTCTCTTCTTATGTTAGACGTGAAATGAAATTTCACATTAAATACTCTCGATTCTTATCAGAAGAACAAGTTCTCTTGTCATGAATTTTTTTCACACTTCTTCATTGCAAACATTTCAGATTATTAAGTCCATAGCCCCATCAATATATGGTCACGAGGACATAAAGACTTGCAATAGCTCTAGCAATGTTTGGAGGCCAGGAGAAAAATGTGGAGGGGAAACACCGATTACGTGGAGACATAAATGTACTGATGGGTGATCCAGGCACTGCCAAGTCCCAGATCCTCAAGTAAGAGTTATTCCAGAATGACTTGCCTTTATCAGACCATTCAGTTTTTTAATGGCCAAGTAAAATTCTATTAGGTATGTTGAGAAGACGGGACAAAAGGCTGTTTATACAACTGGAAAAGGAGCCTCTGCTGTAGGACTCACAGCAGCAGTGCACAAGGACCCGGTCACACGAGAGTGGACCCTTGAAGGAGGGGCACTTGTTCTGGCCGATAGAGGGATATGTCTTATTGACGAGTTCGATAAAATGAATGATCAGGACAGGTAAGCAATTGCATGTTGAATAGATGTCTGCTCCGGTCTTTCTACTTTCTCTTTTTAAGATATCTCAACATTCCAGGGTAAGTATTCATGAAGAAATGGAACAGCAGAGCATTAGCATTTCAAAGGCTGGGATTGTCACCTCTCTCCAGGCCCGCTGTTCTGTCATTGCTGCAGCAAATCCTATTGGAGGAAGGTATTAAGGAAGTTAAAATTCAATTTAGCAAGAAAGTAAACTCGGGTCATTTGGCAATGCAAACATGAGTTGCTACTTGGTCCAAATGGTTGGCAACCCTATGAATGAGCATCAAATTTAAGTGTCTTGTTTCAGTGTAGATAGAAAGGGAAAGGATATACTACTAAGTCATCTATCTTCATATCATATTTTAATGGTCTGTTTGTCACCTCTGACCCCTGGTTACGTAGAACTAGCTTTCAATTTCATGATGCCAGACTGAAACACCTGCATATAAGTGATTAATTATAGTTTCTTATTATGGAAAGAATTATTAAATAATTAGGATTGGTCTAAAGCCCTACACTTAGCATTCAATAAATGTAAGATCCTGTTCTCTATGTGCTGCAAACCCAGGCTTCATATATCTCCATTCATGATAGTATTTTTTTTAGTTGACTCTGTTATTTGAACTAAATACATTTTTGTCTGCAGATATGATTCCTCAAAGACATTTTCTCAAAATGTGGAGTTGACAGATCCCATCATTTCCCGCTTTGATATTCTCTGCATTGTCAAGGTTTTCTTCAGGATATTCTATCAATTTATCTTTTCTTGTGATCTTTCTTTTTAAAAAGTTTTGTAAAAGGGAAGTTTGATCACATACAGGATGTGGTTGACCCAGTCACTGATGGGATGCTCTCAAAGTTCGTAGTTGATAGTCATTTCAAATCACAACCTAAAGGTGCTAATTTGGACAACATGTCGGTGGCCAATTCTCAGGATGATTATCAATCTTTCACTACACAAACGGATTCTGAGGTCTTAACCTGAAACTCTATACTTAACTTCATTAAAAGTTTCAGTTTACATGTATTTCTAGTTCCAATATATGTTTCATGTGTACAGATAATTCCTCAAGAATTGCTAAAGAAATACATAACATATGCCAAGCTGAATGTATTTCCAAGGTTGCATGATGCAGATTTAGACAAGCTCACTCAAGTATATGCTGAATTAAGGAGAGAATCTTCGGTGAGGTTCTACTTGATATATATGCTTTTCCTTTGCTAGTTCTATGAACTGATTAATGATTTTGTACTTATATAGCATGGGCAAGGAGTTCCAATTGCAGTGAGGCACATAGAATCGATGATACGGATGTCTGAAGCCCATGCAAGAATGCATCTTAAACAGCATGTCACTCAAGAGGACGTGGACATGGCTATTCGCATTCTGCTGGACTCGTTCATTTCAACCCAAAAAATTGGTGTGCAAAAAGCTTTGCAAAAGGTATCTGCAGGTCCAATTTTTTTTATTGAAATCTATACTTGTATTTTGTTCTAGATGCCATTGCATTGAACCGTAACACAAAAAGTAGTTTAGGCCAGTTTCATTTGCGCAGCCCATTCCAGATTCTTTCTACTTTTCCTAACTCCACTGTCTGGAGTTCTCAGAGATCAAATTAATCTGCTTGGGGCTCATATTTTCTCGTTAGTGTAGTATTTCTCCACTTCAACAGTATAATATCTTAGCATATATTGGTGTCTGTAATTTTGTATCTTGATGATGGGTTTTTCTGCAGAGCTTCAAAAAGTACATGATATTCAAAAAAGATTTCAATGCTATGGTTTTGCACCTTCTGCGTGGACTTGTGAAGGATGCATTGCACTTGGAAGAAATTGTGTCTGGTTCTACTGCAAATCTCACTCATATTGACGTAAAAGTGGAAGAACTACAAAGCAAGGTACAGTTGAATTAGTTTCTTCTACTTAAAAAGTTATTGTACATGCACTGCTTTCATTGACCATTTTTACTATCTTTCAGTCTTTGATTCACTCGAGTATTGGCTGATTGAGCTATTTGACATCTATTGCAGGCTCTTGATTATGGGATCACTGATCTGAATCCATTCTTTAGTAGTACAGAGTTTGCAAGAGCTAACTTCATGTTGGACGAGGGACGGGGTACAATTAGGCATCGCCTTGCACACTGATGGATTGGCTTTGAGGGTATTAGAATGTAGACACAAACATGCTCATAATTGTCTCATACAAGTTTTTAGAATAAAAGACACATTAAAAGCCAAAGCTCTGACTACAGCTACTAGCTCTAGACAACAACCCAAATGCAGGTTGCTCCAAAACGGAAAGCTTTCAACTTGCGACAGTATCATTAGACTGTTATTCCAGTAATTTAGATTGCCAAGAGCAACAGTATGGTAAAATAATTCTTTGGTTTCTGAAGCTTTTGCTTGTAATATTAAGTTTGTTATGTAATTTGCTATTTCTCCTGCTTAAGTAGTAGATTAACTGCACAATTTACTACAGTTTATAAACTTTAGGTCCATCCAGTGTTTCTGGCTTCCAATACCAACAAAGTTACAAGAATGAGAGTGAAGCCATGCAGTGAAAGTAAACAGAACAAACAAGGATATAAGCTGATTGAGTCCAAGTAGAAGTTGAAGATAGTAAATACGCTCAACAAACAAAGAAAATAGCTGAAGAAGTGCAGATTCCAGAAACTGCAGACCTTACAAAATACTAGGTTTTCTTGGAACTTTGACCAGTTTTTTTTGTCAAAAAGTTCACTTGGGAAAAAGAGAATGTTCTGTATTTCACAGGGAATCAAGAATTAGGCCATACAAATAAGCCAAATACATTCATATTTTCAATTACCAAATTAAATATTATACAATCCAGACAAAATTAGTTCCCACTAAACCGAGATGAATAGCTTGCCAAGCAATACCATCAGTTTGGGATGGGATATTTTAAATACATCCATAATATCTTAAATGCTGATTATTCAATAATCATACAAAGTCTTATCGACTTCTGTCATAAATATGTACCAACAACTTCACAATGATTCACAAAGCTCGTGTTTGACGAACCTTAAAAAGAGGTAAAGTCTTTTAGTTTAAGGTAACTTTTTGCTTGCAACTTTTGAAATACTTCTCTTTTACTTTTCAAGTAAAAATAAATAGATACTTTGAAAGGAACTCTTCCATTACCTTCAAAACATATTACTTACCATCTTCAACTTTAAATAATAAAAAACGCATTTATGTTAAACCATACTTATTTATTATAAGCCCATTTTGTCTCCCATTATTTCAAAACTCTTTTTTCTACGTACTCATTTTTAACCACATTCACAATAAAATATTCTATACGTAACCAAAACTTTTACTACTTTTAAACCATACATTTTTCAAAAAGATCACTATTTAAATTAATGTTTTCCCAAAAAAATTGCCACCAAACAGGGGTCAAATGACTTGAAACTCAGACAAACATGCTCATTAATATCTTTAGTCAAATACTGGATGCAGTATTCTTACACCAGCAATAAACACAACATATTCATTGACAGTAAGGCAGGATTTTTCAGTCATCCTTCTTCCTTTGAATGGAAAAAAAGAACCTTCAGCTGACACGTGCTTTTTCAAAGCAAATGGAATGGCATACCTTGAGAAGAGCAGCAAGATCTTTCAGGTAATATAGATGTTGAATATGCATACATCCTGAAGTTTGTTTCCACGACAAGAAGACTCTGACGAAATGAAACCCCAACCAAAAGGAAAAGAGAACCAGTTTCTTCTCCATGTCACAAGAGAAGACTAGAATTCAAATCTGCAAAATCAGATACCTGATTAAAATCTATAAACTACTAAAAATGTTACATTTACACTCTCCACATCATGTTTCGACCTTATATACCAACATGTACCGATAATCCGAAGCATGACATTGATGGCATGTATTAGAGAGAAAAACAAGTTGAAATCCCGTATATTTTATTGTGGAGCCTTTGTGTACATCAGTGGAATTTTATTTGAAGAAAGATATCTATAATCTTTTCATATATCTTAACCTTTTCATACATGTTGTGATTTAGAACACAAGAAAACTATTGAGTACATTCATTTCTGAAAAATATATTGAAAAGAAAGTTTGTACAACCACTTCTAACATAATGATTCAGTAAGTAACTTATAATTAATCATAGTTATATTAAATGAAAAATCTGAACTCTTTCGAGTATTACATGTAAAAATCATCTCCATATTTAAATCAATGTCAGCTGCTGCTTCTTCACTGAATCCTCTCTGTTCAATCTGCCTGTTTGGTTAGAGCTTTGGTGATGATATGACTAACAATCCCAATGGGACAAAATAAAAGACAGAGAGAAACTGAATGCCTGGTCTCTAAATTGCTCTCAAGTCCGTCATAATAAACCTGTCTGATTGAATAAAAAGAGGCAAGTGTTAAAAACTCTCCAAACAAAACCCAAGCACCTTGTCCCCCTCAAAGAAAAATGTAGGTCCATGTGTTCTATATTTACATGTCACGTCAAGAGAGAGAGACAGAGACAGAGAGAGAGAGACAAAGAGAGAGAGAGACAGAGAAAGAGAGACCTTGCAGCAAAAAGATCTACAGCTAACAAGTGAATCCATGCAGAAGCCAAAGTCATCTCACTGGAAAACATCTTAGCTATACCAGGCAGCTGAAAAATCATATGTAAAATGAGCAAAGTTTTATGGTCCCAAACTACCTTCAACAGAATTCTTATGAACTATTACGCACCTCTGGTAGCCAGTATTTACTCGCAAACATCAGCCGAATTGTATCAGGTGTCCAGGATAGATAGAGTAGATAAGCATATAATATTCCAAGAATAATATATGGTATGCCATTTTCCATCAGTTTTTTTGTCTGCATATGGAAGAGAAAAGCACATTAGACCAATATTTGACACAGGGCATATCTCAGGTTTTCAAGAATTATGCCTCTGGATTTAAATTGACGTGACAAATTTCATCACTGTCAACCAATGGACGGGCGTAAAACATTAGTGTTATATCATGACCCGTGTATGTATGAGAAAGGACAAAATATTATCAAACTACTTTCAATTGGTCATTCGCGTTGGGAATTGCTGCCAATTCCCTTTAATTTGTCCATAGGATCCTTGTTCATAGAAAAATAAACGGGACAAAAAAATAAATAAAAAGAGAAATTTATGGACTACCAAAGTTTTCCACTACATGAAAAATTGTACAATCATATAGAATTTTCATTCACCAAACGCCCAAGTATCGTAGGAAAAATAATATCCTAAGCTCTACCACACCCACCAATTTCTACTTTCTGAACAAACCACAAAGACAACAAGAAAAATCAGGTTCTAGGCTTACAATTTTTCCACTCAAGAAACATCCAGTCACGATCCCAAAAGAGAATAAACGACGTCAATTTATAAGGGACATTCTTCCATTTTTGACCTAAAATTTACTCCAAATTGTGCCGTCAAAAGATGCAAACCAAAGGAAACGTTGCCACTTTCCTTGCTAATTGATCAACAATTTCTTTACGCTTCTTCTTTTTTTTTTTTTCCCAATCACCAGATTTGAACAAGGATTTTTTTTTTTCCTTACTAAAATTTTGTTTTGGCATGTTTTGTGAAAACTTTCCAACAATTGAAGAAAATGAAGAAACAAGGTGAACTACAATTCCTTTGCAATTTACAAATGAAAAACAACAGAAAACTCCACTAACGTTGTAGCCAAATAGTAGCAGTTGAAATAAGAACAGGAATACATAATAGAAGATAATGAATTGGGATCCAAATAGTAGACTTACAAGCTCCGCTCTTGGTGCTACGACCATGAAAGTATAAAATGGAAGAACAGCAGCTGTTCCCAATGTAAAAGCACTACTAGCAATATGAGCGCTTGACAACCCTGTTCGGAGACAGAAAATAGATGTCAATTTTGCCTTTATGTTCATTAGGTGCTAGAAGAGGTTACACAAGGTTAAGAACTAACAACACGTTTGGTAAGGTAGTACCAACGAATTTTGTTTAGTACTGTGAATCACAGCATTCTCTAAAAGTATAACCACGCCTTGATTTTTCAACAGGCCCAGGCACTTTGATGCTTGGCTCCAAGCATTAGTCAACAATTTGATATCTCTTAGGCCACAAATAATGAAAAGTAATATTTTTGAAATATGGTCATGTATCTGAAGGCAATCTCATGAATTCAAGTGTCCATGACACGGGCCAGATGCCACTAAGGAAGCAATAATTATCAATATAATCAGATTAGCTTGTCCACATAAGGAATGTTCTGTCATGTGCAAATAAAAGAAAATAGCGTGCCTTAATTTTGCACAGTTCTGCAATTTTAGAAATGTTGATGACATCAGATGAACACTGACGATAGCACAAAATATATATTTCAGACAATTTTCTTTTTTTGTAAAAACAGAGAGCACTTGGGTATTCAACTTCAAGATCCTGGAGAATATTTAAGCATGCAGTTTTCAGCCATCAAGCCTCAAAGAGTAGCATATTAAGAGCCAAGAGAATACTTGGGAAATACTTTGGACATATATATTTTCCTTGCACAAGCAAATGAAATAAATATTTTAGAGTTAATTCCAACAGTTATTTTTGAGTTTTTTCTTTACAGTTCAATTCAAATGTGGCATTCTCTTAGACTTCAGCTCTGTTGAAATTCTCACTATAATGAAAGCACACAAAAAGTAGAAAAACGAAATAAAGAACGAACCCTGCATTGACAAGCTTCGACGTTTCAATTTTCTTGGTGGAATGGATGCTTGAAGAAAGTTGTTCAAAACCATATGAAGAAGGGTCTTTATTTGAGTGAATAACAATAACAAGTAATAATACATTGTCCAACCAAAGCTGCATTAATAAGCTCTAATTTTTTTTTTATTGAAGCTGATTCATTTGAAAGTTTAATATTCCTTGTGATAAGACAACCATTTTTTGATTGTTTTTAAATACATGTGGTTCTAATTTATAATATGGGATCAGAACATAAAATCTGAATAACAAGTTCTCCTCAGATCAAAAGATGCTCCTGATGATATTATAAAGTTGAGATGCAGAGTCTCAAATATTCCAGAAACAAGAACACACTTATAAGTTCTATTTAGAAAAGAAGGCAAATCATGAAAGAGAATAAAGAAATGTGAATAATTACATGAAGCATATACAGCTGAACGTTTTCTATACAGAACATTTCCTCCAAGACTTGGTCTACTGATGGTTCTTGATCCTCCTAGAAAACTCCATCCAACGCCTTGCTTCATGCCCATTCCCACAACTTGTTCGCCAAACATTTCAGAGTTAATGCTTTTAAGAGAAATGGCGCATTTTGGTCTAATTTGGAAGTTACACAAGGTTTTCGAGCCCAATCCAGAGCGGTCAATCTACAAGAAGTAAAACCGTTACGGACAAATTATGTCAAACCAGTTAAATCATAGGGGGTTAAGAGGCGTGGAAGTGAAGCGTGTTTAATGAAAGTTGCATTTAACAAAGTGATTTAACAAAGAACATATTTTTATATGATTCCAGCATCACCTGTAAGATGATAAAAGTAAATACCTAACTTGAAAGTTGAACTAAATTTGGTAATGCAAGTTTCCCCTCGTGTCAAAGCTCGCACGAGATGAGACTCCTAATTAATTTGCTTAATTCGTACCATTACATTTCATCAACCAACCTATTATTCCCTTCTATATCCTAATTATAAAAATAGTAGTACCACCTAAAAGAACAGAAGAAGAATCAAACTATGGCAATGAATGTAACTTCCTCGTTGCATATCCAAGGTTATTATTGACCAAATTCCTATTTGAACTAAAGACAACATTAATCACCCAATTCTCTACCGAAAGCAACTTATTTGAATCTGCCAAAATCTTAAGCAGTCATCAGTAAATCACGAATTTATGATAATTTATACTGTGATTATAAACCACATTCAAGAATTGCAAAAGAATAAATGCATTAGAAAATTAGGAGTTAAATCAAGAATTCCCAGATGGAGAAACTGACCCAGATACACATTAATTCAAATGGGCACCAATTAAAAAAAAAATGCCAGGTTAAAAAACCATACCTTGAGCGAGAATTGAGAGTTGAGAAAAGAAGAAGACAAAGCCATATTTGAATCGAACTGTAAAGAGAAGAGTCAAAACCAACTGCAGAAATTAACTCCAAAAATGTCTGCCGCTTCATTCAGAGAAGCTAAAGGTATATAAAGACAGACAATAATTGAGGATTTAAAGAAGAAAAGTAAAAAATTACGCAAATTCTGTGTAATAAAGAAAAGGATGATGAAATTCATGTCCATTGCATTTTGCGCACTACTGAAAGTCTTGACTAATGGAAATTAGCCAAATCCATTCAGACAACCTTATTGGCTGGAAAATGTTGTGCCTCACGATTATCTATATTTTTTGGTATCTGTCGTCCTATCAAGACAAGCCACGTGGCGCACATGCAGGGACGGTGGAATGGTGGCATGGGATTCATTGGTTGGGAGCTGGACTACTGCTACAAGAGTGTCAATGGAGACATCAGTCCAATGTTGCAAAAGTGAATAGCGCAACACTATTTACTTTTGCACCATTTTTTCATAATAGTGCAAAGTTCATTTTGCCCTTCTTTTAATTTGCTAAAAGTTTGTTTGGAGAGTATTTGGATCATTTTTATTATATAATTTTTAATATAATTATTATTATTATAAAGGATATNTAGTAATTTATATATTTCTAAAATAAAAAAATTATATTTCGAATAAAAAAATTACTAAGAATAAAAAAAGAGAAAGAAATTATTAAACACTATTCATTTGGTGTAAGTTATGGTATAATGGTTGGAGATGAATTTTAGTTTGGTGCAAAATTGTGCAAAATTTGGTACAGCGCTGGAGATGGCCTAAGCATTGTTATCCTACCTGAATCGGTCAATATATCGTGTTAGCGGGTTAACGGTTCAATTAGTGAATTATTGTTTTTTTTCTTAAAAAAAACTAGAAGTCTACAAGCACAAGTTTAAAAGTTAAAAGTGGAACCTAATTTAAATTTTTTTTTTTTAAAGAATTCATTTAGTAATTGAATTTTTTTTTCAAAAATTAAATAGTACATCTTATAAAGTTTTCTTATTTTCTTTATATTTATACAGTTGTATCTTATATTATTTGTTGGTGGCCTGACTTAACACTCACCTCAGACCCACTTCCTAAGTTACTAAGAGCCTGTTTAGGAGGGTTAAAAAGTCGATTAAAATTGAAAATATGGTCGTTATTGGATCTCACTCGTCTAATAAAAGTCAACAATAACGATTAATTTTTCGATTTTAATCTCTATCAAACGGGCTCTAAAAAGTAAGAAACGAGATTTTCAAGGCCTGAAAAGAAGGTCGCCACGAGAAAACACATTTTTAAGTCGACCACAAGGTTGTCGTTTTTTAGAAACATAATCGTTACCCAATCAAAGGAATATTCCGTGATGATGTCAACACCTCCCCATTAACCATTTCACGAAGGGTAGGAGAATCTCTAATGTACTCGTATCATCAACCAATCAAATAGGATTAGTGATTAGCTGGTACAAGTCATCATGACCTAGCTCACAGATTGTATCCTATAAAAAATAATGACTTGACGACCGATCTCAAAAGACAATTAAGACCCTTAAAATAGGACGGGCACACCAATCAAGGTCAAATATTGTAGCGTGATGGGAATAAGGGGTTGCGACATCTAGTTATCTTGACTATAAATAGGGATAATGGTTCCCAACCAAATGCCGAACTCAACCACTCTTTGTAATACACTCCCAAAGCCATTTTCAATAAAAACTACTTCTCCTTCAATAATGGTCCATTCGAAATTCTATGAATAGATCCTTGCCTCCCCCATAATGGGCAAAAAAAAAAACACTCATTCACTCACTTACAGCAACCTTCCTCTCTCTAGAAGGGCCGTACCAAGATTAACGGATTAAGACTTGTAAGAAAGTGAACCAATTATTGTACCAACCTTGGCAATTACCGATTCATTATAAATATTGAGAATTAACAGTTTAGACTTTAGCATGAATTGGTTCTAAACATCTCACGAATAATCAAACTACTGATCAAAGATTCACTTATACTTTGATATTTCATTTGTAGCTTCTACAGTGTCAAAGATTCAGATGGCCGAAGCACCCTTGAAAAGGCAACAAGAGATGAAATCAAGGACTTCATTCCAGTTTTTAACACAGAACCATGAAGTTGAGTGTCAATAGAACCCGGGAAGAGGGTGGACTGTACACATTTTTAAGGAATAAGATAAGAAAAATCTTGACTTTCTCTCCAAATATATGAAGATTTGGTTATAAGGTAATTAAACAATATTCATTATTTCATGAGTCAATTATACAATACAGGTAATAATATGGAAAGTTATGAAGACACCTGACTGATCATCTGAAACAGCACGAATTTGTTGAGTTAATCAGTGCAGCACATGAAATTTTCTTAAATTTCTCCAAACTACTCAGTAACAAAAATTCGAATTTATTTAATTAATAAAAAAATAAGTTCAAACCATATTTACCAACAATCTGATCCTTTTTTACTTTCCTTAATTGCAAAAACATTCTCGATTTTTTAAAGTAAACGAGTGAGTTCACCAAATTTCCATCTNTATGACCTAGCTCACAGATTGTATCCTATAAAAAATAATGACTTGACGACCGATCTCAAAAGACAATTAAGACCCTTAAAACAGGACAGGGCACACCAATCAAGGTCAAATATTGTAGCGTGATGGGAATAAGGGGTTGCGACATCTAGTTATCTTGACTATAAATAGGGATAATGGTTCCCAACCAAATGCCGAACTCAACCACTCTTTGTAATACACTCCCAAAGCCATTTTCAATAAAAACTACTTCTCCTTCAATAATGGTCCATTCGAAATTCTATGAATAGATCCTTGCCTCCCCCATAATGGGCAAAAAAAAAAACACTCATTCACTCACTTACAGCAACCTTCCTCTCTCTAGAAGGGCCGTACCAAGATTAACGGATTAAGACTTGTAAGAAAGTGAACCAATTATTGTACCAACCTTGGCAATTACCGATTCATTATAAATATTGAGAATTAACAGTTTAGACTTTAGCATGAATTGGTTCTAAACATCTCACGAATAATCAAACTACTGATCAAAGATTCACTTATACTTTGATATTTCATTTGTAGCTTCTACAGTGTCAAAGATTCAGATGGCCGAAGCACCCTTGAAAAGGCAACAAGAGATGAAATCAAGGACTTCATTCCAGTTTTTAACACAGAACCATGAAGTTGAGTGTCAATAGAACCCGGGAAGAGGGTGGACTGTACACATTTTTAAGGAATAAGATAAGAAAAATCTTGACTTTCTCTCCAAATATATGAAGATTTGGTTATAAGGTAATTAAACAATATTCATTATTTCATGAGTCAATTATACAATACAGGTAATAATATGGAAAGTTATGAAGACACCTGACTGATCATCTGAAACAGCACGAATTTGTTGAGTTAATCAGTGCAGCACATGAAATTTTCTTAAATTTCTCCAAACTACTCAGTAACAAAAATTCGAATTTATTTAATTAATAAAAAAATAAGTTCAAACCATATTTACCAACAATCTGATCCTTTTTTACTTTCCTTAATTGCAAAAACATTCTCGATTTTTTAAAGTAAACGAGTGAGTTCACCAAATTTCCATCTACTCCCCTTCTTTTCTTCTCTTATCTTTTGTAATAAAGAGAGATAACATTATGTCCACAGTCCACTTATGTACGCCCTTCTTATTATCAAACTCCTCCTAAGAATATGGTCTATTTCAAACAAATATTTTAAAATTCGATCCAAGCATTGAACCGGAAAAGAGAAAAGGTCAAGAGTCAAAAGGTTTAGCTGAAATCGAATCGAGGTCAAACCGAATGTAATAAATAAATTAATAAATATGCATAAACATTTTAATTTTATTCTTGAAAGGTTAGCAAAATGATGACCCTACTTACTGGATTGTTGACCAGTTGACTGATTCTATGTTTTTTATTAAATGGTGCAAGGTCATGTTTTGAATACAAAAGCCGTGTTTTCTACCTTTTGGAATGGATGCTCCAGATGTCGCCAAGTGTCAGCTTCACAACCGTTGGATGAAGACTTTTGGGTGACTCTTATAAAAGGCATTCTAGGGTTTGAACTATATATACACAATTGGGTTCTGATATTTTCTCTAATCCTTTTTGCGTCGTTCGAGTTCTTACTCTCCTCTAAAAATCAAAACTCTCTTTTGATTTTGTTTCTCTTTCAAATTATGTAATCTTGAGTGATTTCTATTTGAGTTGATTGATGTGTTCTTGTGTGAACAATTGTTCTTGAGTGAAGGTTGAGTACTGTGATATTTAGGGATTATTGTCTGAGTGTCGAATATCTTATCATTTTTACCTTGTTGCGTTTCCTGTTGAGCGGTGGTTGTTTTCACTGAGTGAGATACTGATCATTTGGGTTTTGCCTGAGGGCAATGATTAATGAGATTCTTTTATCTTTATTGTCTTTTGTTCAATTATTTGTGCATACATTGTTGATTATTGAGCTAATTGGTTGAACCTCTTCCTAACAGTGGTATCTGAGCGGTTGAACGGAGGTTCTTGACTCTGATTCTTATAGATCTGAAAGTTGTGACACTTCTTTAAGCTGCTCTTCGTTATTTCTTGAAACCTTAATAAGGGGATCTAGTGAGATTGTTTATGTTTTACAGTTTATAGTACAAATTAAGTGTTTATACTTTTTAAGTTCTCTGCACTTGTGTTTAAAACCTGATCCCTAACTATCTTGGTAATTCCTTTGTCCAGAAACCCTAAGAGTTGTCTGGAATCTGAGGGTTACCTTAAACTCATTCAAGGATCTTGATAATATTACTCTGCTGCGATCTTTATTGTAGTATAATACAAGCTAGTTGTGATTTGTACATTATTTGTGTTGAATATAACGTTGTGATCGTATTGATATGATCAATTTCTTTCTCTGTGAAATAATTGAAGTCCTTTTTTGTTAACTTGCAATTACTGTATATTTTGTGTCTCTCTTGTGTGGTGATACTTGGTTTATTCTGAGTTACAAGTACCTGTAAAATATGATCTGCATATACTTCACTGAATTCAAATTTTTTATAATGACTAGCTTAAAATTTGAACTAGAAGTTTTTAATGGTAAAGGAGACTTTAGTCTCTGGTACCAGAAAATGAAAGCTCTTTTACTTCAACAAAAATGTACAAAAGCTATTGATGAGTCATGGCCAACTAATCTTGAAACAAGTAAAGTCACTGAACAAGATGAAACTGCATGGAGCTCTATTTTTCTACATCCGTCTGACAAGGTACTTAGAGAAATTGGTGAAACTAAGTCTGCTGCTGAATTGTAAAGGAAATTAGAAACCACTTATCTAAACAAAACCATGCCTAATAAAGTATGTCTTTTGAAACGGTTCTCTAATTTTAAACTAGACATATCTCTTAACCTTGAAACTAATATTGATAGATTCAACAAACTATCCCATGACCTAGCCAACTGTGATGAGAAACTTTCAAGTGGATAGCTGGCTGAGGTTTTATTAAATTCAATTGGCGATAAATATAAAGATGTTAAGAATGCAATTAAATATAGTAGGGAAACTCTAAATACTGATGTGATCATTAATGCCCTAAGAACTAAGGAGCTAGAGTTAAAATTTGAAAAGAAGGAGTCAGTACGTGGTATTAATCTGATGATGAAGTCTAAGTGTAATCCCAAGAATGTCAATTTTAACAAGAAACATGAACACAAAAAGAAGGGAAACTTTAAAGATAAAATGAAATGAAGACAAAAGGTAAAAAAAAATGTTTTTACTATCTAGAAGAGGGTCATTTTATTAAAGATTGCCCTAAGAGACTTTATGACTTAAAGAATAAGTCTAAAGATGATGATGGTGCAGCCTTAGCTTATAATGAAACCACCATTGATGAAGTTTATGTTGATGTAAGTTGTCCACCCTGTCAAGAATGGATACTTGACTCTGGCTGCACTTACCATATATGTCCTCAGGGGCGGACGCAGACTTTCGAAACTAGGGGGCACAAACTTTTTTATTCAAATAACTTGTTTCCTTAAGTACCTTTATAATTTGTGTTTTCCAACTTCAATACACTATCCTGAAGAACTCAATGTTATGAAGCATTAGTTTGCAGCTGAAAAGAGTGCAAGAGAAATCATATCTTGGGAGTCTTGTTGTTTCTAGTTGAAAAGGGATTAGGAGTCTTTTATCGACATAGGTTGGTAATGTATATAAAAATCACCAATGGGTTCTCTACTGCAGTGGGAAAGACTATCCCCTCTTTGAGATGCTCTCCCGGCTACCAATTATATTACACGGTTAGCTATTCCTTACACCACATGAATCAGGACATTTACGAGGCAGGAAACTGATTCATTCTTTCTACAAACTCACAAAACTTAAGAATCATAATATTAAATGATTAATCAGTTTTTAACCCAAAACTACAAAGAAGGGGGAAGAACAGAACAGAGGATTTAAAGTAGCACAATCAAGCAAATGTAAACTTAACTTGATGGGAAGATCGTGTGAATATCAAGTTCAGAAATGAGAGATCTCTCACCGTTGGAGTCTGCTATGTTTGCTCAATATGAGAAACATTGCAATAATCTAAAAACAAGATGGACTTGAGAGACGAGAGAGAAGAGAGAAGAGAGGCGAGGGCTTTTTCTTTTTTTTTTCGTTTTATATTTAATTAAAAAAAAACTTCAAGACTTAGTGGGGCACGTGCCCCACTACAGGTCCGCCAATGTGTGTCCTAATAAACAATGATTCACTGAGTTTGAAAATGTGATTGGTGGTAATATTTTAATGGGTAATCATATGACATGTCAGGTAAAATGAATATGAACAATCACAATAAATGTGAAGGGAAACAATAAGTTGATTCTTGAAAAAACTAGATATGTTCCTGATTTGCAAAGAAATTTTATTTCCTTGGGGGTTTTAGATAACCTTAACTATGACATTTTGATCAACAAGGGATACATTAAAATCTTGAGGGACTCTCACTTGATTGTTCAAGCTCCCAAGAGACATGGCCTGTACATTTTACAAACTAAGAAATTCTTAGATTCTACTTTAGCAGCAATTTCATTTCAAAATGATAAGTCACAAATATGGCATAAAAGATTGGGTCATATTAGTGACAAATGACTGCAGAGTGTCTTTGTAAAAGATAACATTGAAAGACTCAGTTTTTATGACTGCTGCATTCTAGGAAAGCATAATAAACTACATTTTTCTGCCTTGAATGCATAAATCTGTCCATACTTGAATATTTGCATGCTGATCTTTGGGGACTAGCTTCTGTGCCTACACAATTTGGTTTTAAATATTATTTGTTGGTCATAATGATTTTTCTAGAAAAAAGTTGGACTTTTCTTTTAAAATCAAAATCTGACACATTTAATCTTTTCAAAGAATGGAAAGTTTTGATAGAAAACCAAACTGATAAAAAGATTAAGGTCTTAAAAGCAGATAATGGTTTGAAATTCTGCAGTTTTGAATTTGATGAGTTGTGCAAATTATCTGGCATGTTAAGACACAGAACTATGACACACACTCTACAACAAAATGGTTTGGCTGAGAGGATGAATAGAACTATTCTTGAAAAGGTGAGACGTATGCTTTTAAGTTCGGCCTACCTAAGATATTTTGGGGTGAAACTGTTAAAAATGCAAGCTATCTCATTAATAGGTGCCCTTCTAGTGCTATAAACATTAAAACCTCTGAAAAATGTGGAGAGGAAAACACGTAGACTTCAGTAACTTGAGGGTTTTTGGATGTGCAGTTTTTGCGCATCAAACTGAAGGCAAGTTAGGGCCCTTAAATGTGTATTCTTAGGCTATGATGAAGGGGTTAAAGGGTATAGACTATGGGCTAGAGAAATCAAAGGCTATAAAATCTTAATTAGTATAAATATTGTATTTAATGAAGAGGATATGCCATGTCTTAAAACTGAAAGTCAAACTGAGCCCTTTAACCAGACTAAAAATGTAGAGAAAGTGATTGAAATTGAGGTGGAGCAATCTGATGATGAAACTCATCAAACAGCTATAGATCCTGTTGAGAGAAATGAGGAAACAATTGTTGATAGTGTTCCTGTTGATGAACCTGAAGCTGATTTAGAATCAGATTAGTCCTTAGATAACTATCAACTTGCTAGAGATAGGCAAATAAGACAAATTAGACCACATGTTGGTTTGAAGATAATGTTTCTTTGATATCCTATCAAAGTATGATTGAAGAAGAACCCGAGTTTTTTGAAGATGCTTTAAATAGTAAAGACTCTAAAACATTGGCTTGCAGCCATGCAACATGAAATGCAATCATTTAATAAGAATAAAACCTGGATTTTGGTCAAAAGACCTGAAGGAAAGATGGTTGTTGACTGTAAATGGATTTTCAAAATTAAAAGAAGTGAACAAAGTGAAAATGACACCAGATATAAAACTACACTTGTAGCAAAGGGTATTACCCAAAAGGAAGGAGTTGATTTCTATGAAAATTTTCACATGTTGTGAAATTTACAACAGTCAGGGTCATTCTTGCTTTGGCCACTCAATTTAATTGGGAATTAGATCAATTGGATATCAAAACAGCTTTTCTAAATGGTGATTTAGAAGAAACCATTTACATGAAACAACCTAAAAGCTTTGAAATAAATCAGAAAACTGACTTAGTTTGCCTTCTTCAAAAGTCTTTATATAACTTGAAACAAGCTCCAAGACAATGATATAAAAAGTCTGACAATTTTATACTTAGACTTGGTTTTAAGAGAAGTAACTTTGATACATGTCTTTATTGTTGAGGGAATGGTGGAGCAAATTCACTTTATCTACTCCTTTATGTGGATGACATGCTGTTGGCAAGTCATGATATAAAAGAGATATAAGAAATAAAAGACAAACTAAAATCTGAATTTGAAATGAAGGACTTAGGTTCGGTTAGAAAGATTTTAGGTATGGAAGTTAAGAGAGATAGAAGAGAAGGCACACTAAGTCTTAGCCAAAAATCCTATATTTTGAAATTGCTTAGCAAGTTTTCTATGGCTGAATCCAAGAGTGTAAGTGTCCCCTTGGCTAATCATTTTAAACTATCAAATGATTTGTGTCCTAAAACTAAAGAA
>CAIGRF010392257.1:0-10855 GCA_903798235.1 Fraxinus ornus | reverse complement strand
AGTCGTTATCATATCATACGTACTGTGCGCTTTGGGTGGGCAGATGCCCACTTACCCCCTCATGGCTTTCTGATGCGTCTCCCAGGATTCGAACCCAAGACCTCCATCATATGGGAGACTTAAGTTGAATCCTAGTACCAATTGAGAACTTAAGTCTCACATATGATGGAGGTCTTGGGTTCGAATCCTAGGGGATGCGTCGTGAGGGGGTAAGTGGGCATCTGCCCACCCAAAGCGGACAGTACGTATGATATGATAACGACTACGGCTGAAGGTCGGGTCTTTACACTAATAACCCTTGCTATCATTTTGGAATTTAATGTTATTAGAAAAGGTCATTGAAAGAGAAATTGTAAGGCATATTTCACGAACTTGAAGCAAAAGAAGTCTTCTGAAACACCTACATCAGGTATCTTTGTTATTGAGGTTAATATGTATATTTCATTAGCTTCTTAGGTATTAGATACCAGATATGGATATCGTATTTATATAAATATGCAACAACTAAAGAAAAGTTAACCTGCATGTTGAAAATGGAGCAAATCTCCTTTTATTGAAAAAGGAGAAAGAACTGCACAATTACTAGACCTAATATATATTCATGTATGTAGACTCATTTCAATTATCACTAGAGAAGGTTTCTCTTTTTTATCACATTTACTAATAACCATTCTATATATAGTAAAGTATATATACGAAGAAATTCAAGCATGAAGCCTTCAAAAAGTTTAAGGAACTCTAACTAGAAGTAGAGAAACAATTAGGTAATGATATTCTTACACTAAGATTTGATCGAGGTGAAGAATATCTTAAATATGAGTTTTTAGATTATCTAAAGAAGAATGAGGGACTCTATCCCTTACACCAAACCACAATGGTGCATCTAAAAGGAGGAATCACATACTATTAGATATGGTGCAATCAATGATGAGCCATGTAACCTCCCAAAATTGTTTTGGGGTCATGTACTAATTGTCGTATGCTACAAACTAAATTATGTCCCATCTAAATCCGTTGACAAAACTAGAATATCTAACTTGTCTCATATAAAAGTTTGGGAATGCGACGTTTATGTGAAATACACTAAATTGGATAAGTTAGAGTCCAAATCCGATAAATACACACTTGTGAGATGTCCAAGAAAGACAACTAGATATCAATTCTATAATACCATTGATAAGAAAGTTTTGGTCTTAAAATATGATGTCTTTCTATAGAAAGAGTTTATTATAGGAGAGAACAGTGGGAACAGATTAGAATTTGAAGAGGTTTAAGAATCCACAAATATAGTTGACCAAATAGATGAACTTGATTCTGATTACATATACATGTCGATGGAGAAACTCTTGATTAGGAAGGAGAGACATTTGAGGGCACTCTGACTCTGCGTAAGTCTAGTAGAATCATTCGACCTCCTAGAATGTGAATTCACAATTTAATATCAGATATTACTAATCAAGGATGATGAATCTACTAATTACTTAGAAGTAAAATCAAGTGTTGACTTAAAGCCATGGAAGGAAGCCATAGAATCTGAGATGAACTCGATGAATTTAACAAGGTTTGGAATTTTTTCAACCTACTTGAAGGGTTAAAACCCATACGCTGACATGGATGGAAACATCGATACGTACAAAGTAAGGCTAGTAGTAAAATGTTACAAGCCAAGACAAGAAATTAATTTTGATGAAACCTTTTTACTTGTAGTCATGCTAATGTCTATTCAGATTTTGTTTTCAATAATTGCATATCATGACTATAAGATATGTTAAAATAAAGTTAAAACTGTATTCCTTAACGAGGATTTACAAGAGAAATTGTAAATGACCTAACCAAAGGGGTTTTGAATCCAAAGATGCTAACAAAGTATGCAAGCTTAAAAGAGAATTTTATATGAAGAAAATAAATTGAGAGTTTATAAATAGATAGATGCTAACTTTCAGTTAGACTTGGATAATAGCAAGTCTCAATAGAGCCGTAACGCAAGCAAATCAACTAAGGTCTTATTAATGATCCAAACACGTGTTAAGACGGAATCATTTGACTCTAAGTTTTCATTGTGTCTTATATGAGGACAATCATACTTTAGTGATATTGGGTTGCTTTGCCAAATGTCACTAATACGACATTATTCGGGTATGTCAATAATCATATGAAAGTTATGAATGATCAATTGAAGATTTGTCACTCTTAGATAGTAAGATATTATAATCTATGTTTCATTCAATTAATTCGATATCGAAATCCTCAGTCAAGGTAAGTATGTAAGTTGAAAAGAATTTCGATTATTAATGACTTTTTGAACAGGATGTAATTATGTAAGTTGAAAAGAGTTTTGACTATTAATGACTTTTTGAACGGGATGAAAGATAAGATCGATAATCGAGATTGTACACTTCCATATCTCGGTAAACAAACAAGTTTTATTTCGTTACACCATGTGGTATTTTTAATCATATATATATGGTCTTGACACATTACTAAACGTCAATCTGAGACGACGAATATAAATTATTTAATCTAGGTGAGTTAATGAAAAACAAAAAGGGAGTTTTAATTTATCTTATTTTGATTAGATGGAAAAAAAAATTCACCTTGTCGTCATCATGATCGAAAAACCTAATGTGTCACACGTATAAGGGAAAATTAGAAGAATGATAATTGACAAGTGTGGGGCATATGTAGAATGATAATTAAATTAATTAACTTATGGACCTAGTTTAATTAATTAGATTAATGAACCGATGGCCCGACTTATGTTTAGTGGGTGGGTCAAGCCCATTTAAATATCTTTAAATAAAGTGAAAATTACATAATTCCCTACTTTTCAAGATCTAATTTCGAAAATCAGATTTTAAGTTTCATTTTTCAAAAGTCAGACATTTTTTTAAAATGAGAGAATGTATTTTTTTGAAGTGATGTGATGAGGAATATGTGGTTGAAAAAGAAGAAAAAGTTATTGATGTGATGGAAACTATTATTTTATTGAAGAATGTGTGGTTGAAAATGAGCAGAAGAATGAGAATGAAAAAATAATGTGGGACAAAAAAGGGTTATATAAATTATATTATATAAGATATTTTCTTTAATATATACCGTAACAGATTCTCCCGTAATTTAAGTGCCATAAACTACGTAACTTCCATATTCTTCGAAACATCAAAACACTCCTCGTCTTCCTTCTTCACAAAACCACGACGCCACGACCACAGTCCATCTTCATACTCGCCGTTCATTCTTTGGTGGAATTGCAACTACCGTCACACCATAAAATCACACCGTAAACTGTAATTGTTTTCACTCTGTGTAAGCCATATATTATTGACTCAAAACTCGAGATCTATATATCTCAAACCCAAACCCAAATGGCTCATTCAAGGAGAGAAGATAGGGTGTTGAATGTAACTGAGGCACCTGATAGAAAAGGTAAAAGAAAGTCGGAGGAGGTTCATGATGATTCGTCATCCAAAAGAAAAAAACTGAATCGCTCAGTCAAAAACAAGTCGGAGAAGAAGGTATTTGAGTTATTTACAGTTTTGTTTTTCAATTGAATCATATGTTCGAACCCTAAAAATGATGGGTAACGTATATTGATGGTGTATTATACATTTGGGACTTATGCTATATCCAATTTGTGATGTATGAGTTTAGTGCATACTAGTATTTCGTATTGTGACCCATAAACAATGGTATTTGCTGTGTTTGATTTATGAATTGTGGAATAGAATAAATAATCATGTTTGTGACCAAAATTTCTTTGTGTGACCAATATACATGTGTGAAAGTTGTGACATACAGGGGGTTTTCTTTGTTTGATTTTTGAATTATTATGTTCATTGTAACTTCTGCTATATTCAATCTGTGACCACATATTTTGTGTGACCAATATACATGTGTGCAGGCTGTGACCTTACAGGAGCTTTTTATTTGGTGATCTTTGTGCAGGTTTGGACTTTTGTAATACCAGAGAAAAGTTGGTTTCCTCGTAAAATTACCGTTATTAACACAAAGGGCGTCTCATCTAAATTTAAAACAAATCTCACGGAGGCATAGAAGAATATTGTTCATAATACATGTTTTGGCCACTTTCTGGAGTGCGAGGAAATTGTTGTTCAACCGCAACTGATTCATTATTTCCTCCCGAGGTAGGTCCGACAACTAAATCTAGAGGAGTTGTGGTTCAATATAGAAGGGAGATTTGTTAGATTCTCACTTCCGAATTTATGTTTAGTGTCCGGACTTGGGCATTTCGGGAATGGTGATACGAACAGACTGGAGAAGATGCCGTCCCGTTTGAAACAGAAATATTTCAGTAAGTCCAAGCTTGTAACACATGAAGATGTCAGGGAGGCATATATTGATACTGGCGACATTCTAGATGAAGATGTTACCATGCTCGGCGCATTGTATTTCATCACTTCATATTTGCTTCCCAGAGATTACAAGAAAGTTGTGGAACACTACTTGTTTGTTCTAGTTGAAGAGTTCAATGAAATGAACATGTTTCCCTGGAGTAAATTACTGTTTGACACGCTTATGACTTCACTCAGGGAGGGGTTGAGTAAGAGAACAACCTATTATAGATTGAAAGGTCTTTTGATAGTCTTTCAAGTATGGATATATGAGACGTTCCCTAGTCTTGAAGGATCCATAGCCAAAAGGATTTCAAGAGATTACCCTCGGGTTAAGAATTGGATGGCAGATGATCACCCATCGGCTGCCAAGCTCGAAGGACCCGATTGCTTCTAGAACCCGAATGTAAGTGTCTAAATACAATACAAATTTGCATGAAATGTGTACCTGTTTTAAATACATATCACAACAAATATATCACATCTCATTGTCATTAAGTCACAGCTCATTTTCTTTAAGTGGCAGATAATAAACTATGGGCCACAAGTCATTTTCATTGGGTCACAGATGATACATTGTGGGTCACAAGTCATTTTGATTAGGTCACAGATCATATATATAGTTCACAGTCACATTATTGCAACCTTAATAGGATCATCTCACATCACACATCTCAACATTCGTTTTGATGATTTGTGGATTGTAGCATTCCTAACATTACATATTTCAATGTATTGGGAATGGCAGTTGAAAACAGCTGATTTGGATCCGTCTGACAATGAAATGGCAATGCCATACATGTCCGAACTGATATATATCAAACCTATCCAACCATCACTTTCACGTGTGGAGAAGAGAAGAGAAAGATCAGTTCACCAGACTGATATAAGCAAAAAGCCACTTTCTTCTGGTATAAAACCATCACACCTCTTCTCATGATAACGGATGGTAAAATTAGACATGCTGACATTGAAGTTGATGATGACGATTTCGTTGACACTCCACCCAGATGGCAGGGGACATCATCCCAAGGTAATTCTCCGTACGACGAGGGTCGTTCCGGTGACGTGTGTAATCCATGTACATCTTATTCAGTCTGGCCTCCATCGAATGATGTAAGTAGTTGGTTTAATGTTAGTGCATTACATGCTGAGTGATTACGTTGAATCAGGTCACCATTTACAGGTCACACTTCACATGTCACAGTATTTAGGATACTTTGAATAAGTCATAGTTATGTTATTAGTGTTTTCCACAATCGAATTGGAACTAATTGCATACATACAGGTGGTTGATGAACTTAGAAGACAATTCAGTGGACAAATCTCTGAACTCCAGTACAAGAATCAATTGCTGAATGAACAGCTTGATGAGATGAAGTCACAGATGTCCACATTGCAGTCGGATCAGCAGAAGAAAATGAACTTTATTATGCGAATGCAAGGTAAAATCTGTACGGACCTCCTGGACATCAAATGGAATATGCAATTTCTTTTCGAATCTGTTACATCGTTGATTTCTAGTTCGATGGATGAAATTTTGAACAAATTTAGAGAAAATTCTGTGGTAAATGCTGTGGGAGCTTCTGATCCTTTAGACCAAGTAAGTGATTGATATAACGGTTGACTTCCGAAATTCGATCTTATTTAACTACTAAGATTCAATTATTCATTTGACTTTTCAGGTGGAAAAAATAGTTGATGTGAAAGGCAAGCGTAAGATGGATCTTGCCAATAAATGTCTCCCCTCCGGTATGCAATTCGATCTGGGTATTGGATATACACAAGCATCCCAGACAGAAGCAATGAAGTCCACAGAATTGCAAGCGCATGTTAGCTTTGTCATTTCCAATGTCCTGGAGGAGATGAAATTTGTTACGAATGAGGTATCAGGTTTATTTTGCAGTTTTTGACAAGTCACACGTTACATGAATAGTTTTTTTACTCGTTTGATTTCAATTTCTATTTTTAGGAATCGCCTGTTCCCCCACCAAGCTCCGGATTGCCGGTTAAGAGGGCTTCCGACCGGCTAAAGTACTGCAGTCTCCATATGTTGGAGTGGAAGGGAAACACATAAAGCTTCAAGGAAACGTAGTTGTCTTCCAAAATTATAGCGAGCATGCAGATGATTATGATATTGCTGATTTCCAGAATTGGTTCCAAAGAGGATACAAACCCCAGAAAAAGTATGAATGTCAACTATACTATTATTTGATGTGTGGTTTAGTATCAATTGCTACTATATTTCCAATGAATTTATTTTCATTTGTAAGAGGAAGTTTAATGATAAAGATGATCCCATTAAACCATCTTTTGTAGTTGGTCAGTTCCTTGTGGAAAATAAATCCTGGTGGTTTGAACTTGTATCGAGGGAGGTGTCCTTGAGTAGTTCGGTATGTTTCTTAATCTATGTTACATATCATAAATGTCACATATATAGGTCATAAGTTCCATTCGTGTGGTCACGTACTAATATATATGTCACAAAGATTGTATTTTTGGTCACATATCATTAGTTACATGGTCACATTTAAATATTTATAGGTTACGGGTCATATTTATATGGTCACATATCAGCATGTATAAGTCACAGTGTTGGTATTTATAGTTCACAAGTTGAATTAAATTCACCAAGTTACTTGACATTCTTAACATGTCATTTGTCTATTTTAGTTATGATTCAGAATTGCTTCAGTTGTATAACTCTTTGATTTGTTCATTCTCCTTGCAATGTAATAGCATATGGACATGTGCTTCTACTACATTCGTCAGTTAGCAAGAAATGGGCCAAATGTGAAATTCAGCGTTACAACAACTGATTCGTTGTTTCAGGCCGAGCTCAAGAACATATATCAATCGTTCAAGAAAGATCCAAGTGTAATTGCCACTGATTCACGACTAATTGACGACATTACAGGTGCACGAATCACATTGAGCACTCCTTGGGCTGATGTAAACCTTGTATTTTTCCAATACTGCCGACCAATAAAGGACATTGGATGCTTGCAGTGCTAGACATAAAGAAGCGAATGCTACTTGTATTCAATTCATACAGGAAAACTTACAATGATGTTAAGGTCATTATTGGAATTGAACCATTTGTGAAAATTATACCACACCTGATGAAGGCTATTAGAATCTGGAAAGATTTAGTGAAATTGGAGGTGAAGCTTGATTTCTCACTTCCCCAACAAAAAAATGGGTAAGTTTGTGACATCGACGTTAAAGCTACCACCATTATTCCTTGGAGTTATGTATTAATATTCTGTTGTTTCCTTTTCAGACATGACTGTAGCATGTATATGGTGAAATATGCTCAATACATGCAACATAACGACATAGGAACAATGTCGATGAAATTTGATGTGGGTAGAGAACGACTGGATATAACATCCTTGCTATTCAAACATCGGGAAATCAAAAAGGCCACCAAAAAAGCGTAGCAAACTGGAGATGCAAGTATTGTCATACAGTGATGGTTGAAATACAGTCTGGATATTAAATATGAACATGTAATAGATGGGAAACTGGAGTATATTTTGTAGTTATTACTTGGGAATTTACTCTGTCGAATTGGGATGTAAATCAGTTGGATTTAATCAAATCTTTTATCTTGTTCGATGTTGTTGTCTGGACTTCAAATTATGGTTACATCTTACTATTTCAAGTCACATATTACTTCTACAATGGTCACAGGTCACAGATTATTGTACCACGAATGAAACCATAATAGTAACAGGTCACATGTTTCAGTTAACAGTCACAGGTTAATTTTAAATGTCTCTCATAATGGTTTTGTGCACATGTCCCATATTTTTTTCAATGGTCACATGGTTTTCATAATGGTCACAGGTCACAGGTTTTAGTTAACAATCACATGTTAATTTGAAATGGTCACGACACAAGTCACGGGGTTTTTGTGCACATGTCCCAGATTTTTTTCAATGGTTTCATGTTTTTTCGTAATGGTCACATGTCACATGTTTTAGTAAACAGTCATAGTTTAATTTCAAATGGTCACAGCACAAGTCATGGGGTTTTTGTGCACATGTCCCAGATTTTTTTTCAATGGTCACATGGTTTTTCATAATGGTCACAGGTCACAGGTTTTATTATAATGAGCAAACCACATGTCAGAGGTAGGTTTTCAAATGGTCACAACATGCAATAGTTGTTTAGTGGTCACAACATTTGTAACAAATGAATGAAAAAATAATGAAATATGTTATCTGAATGAATATATTTGTTCGTTATGACATTACAAACGAAAATTGGATGAGAAAAGAATCAATTCATCTAATTATGGTCACTGTTTATCATTGTTTGCCTTCCTTTTCATTCCCTTGTTTTTTGATTGACTTCGAATCAATGGAAACAAGCTGGCGCATGTTCTGCTATTGTGACTACTTTCACCATATCGTCCACATTTGATAGTTATGCTCGCTTTACATGCTGATCTGACTCTCTTGTCGGTAGGCCTTCCACAAATTCTCTTTTGATTAGGTGCTAATACAACATTATCACGTAAATCTTTGGACACTATCCATTCATTTGGATTTCCAACAGGGAAAATGCTTCCTTGGTAAGTATTCCAGTATGCTTCTCTTGTGTAATAGTATAAACATAACTCATATGGTTCCATCTTCATACTTGCAATGATAGCCAATGTATGTGGACATGGTAGTTGGTCTACTTGAAGCATCCTACATGTGCAAGTACATTGTTCTTTATCAAACACGAAAGATGTACCTTCATAGGTAACTGAAAATGTTGCCTCATTTACAGGAGAAACCTGTAATTAACAATCAAAATCATGTAAACAAGTCAAATAAACAAAGATAAAGATTTATTAGGTCACGGGTCAGATGTGCTTGATCACAAATATGAAGTTCAGGTCACAAACATAGAGATTACCCTCAAGTTTCTCATATCTATGCTCATTTTCCTTAACTGCTTCTCGTACTTACTCGAAAAGGTTATGAAAGTACTCTGCGCGGTCTGCCTATGTTTGCAGAACCAAGCTTGAGTAGTTTCACACAATGACTCCAACAAAGCTATGATAGGGTAGTTCTTGGCAGACTTTGTGACCGTATTAACTGACTCTACTATGTTCGATGTCATTGTGGAATATTTGTTCGTAGGCATGTAAAATCGTGACCATTTCTTAGGCCCAACACCATCCTACAATAAAAAACATGATAATATTAGTTACATACGTTACAATAGTACAATAAATGTAGACAAAGATAGATTGAAGATAAAATGTATAATATTACTAGGTAACCCATTATCTTCTATTAATTGCGTCGAGTTGTTGCATGTTATATTCATATTCCGATAGGGTATAAGCGCGAATCGCTGAATTGAATGCTTTTGTTATGTTGTGACCTGATCTTCCATAGCGTGATTTCAGATTTTGTAGGAGATGATATGAACAGATCCCATGACATGTTCCAGGATATACATTTTCAATTGCGTTTTTGATACTGTTGTGACAATTCGATATAAAACACAACCCTCCTCTATCCCTATATACCTTCCTCAAGTTTTCCAAAAACCATGACCAAGATCTGTCATTCTCATTATCACCAATCCCGAAAGCAAGTATGAATATGCTATTATTTGAATCCTGTGTACATACCATGAACAGAGTCCCACCATAATGTCCATTTAGATACGTGACATCGACCACAACAACAGGCCTACAATGTTTCCATCCCTGAATCGATGTACCGAATACCATGAAGCAATATTTGAACCTATTGTTACCATCAAGCTGTATATCTGTGACCATCCCAGGATTTGTTTGCGACAACATAGAAAAGAATCTCGAGATCTGACTAAATGATTCTGTCGGGTCACCTCTAATAGTTTTCAAAGTTTCCTCACGAGATCTCCAAGCCTTCACATAGTTTAAAGATATTCCATATGTAGAGTGTATATGGTGCGTGATGATGTGAATTTATATTTGATGCAAGATGACACAACTGACTTTGTCGCTTGCCTATGAGTACCTAATACAATGTTTGAAGCACATGTGTGACATTCTATAATGTGTCTAATTTTAAACATCTTTGATCTAGCTAGCTTTGATGATCTGGTAATCTTTTTTGTCTGATCGAACAACTACAAATTCAAACATATTTTGGATTAAAAGGGACACACTCAGCTTCATAATCTCCTTGTTATGGAAAACCACTCATTTCTCTACTTCTCTAGAGTCAGCTACTGATACAACCGAGACCACATTTTTGAAATCTTGACATGATGGTTCTATTATTGATCCACATATATCTTTTGACATATCCAGTAACGAGAATTCCTTTTCATTAGATTATACACAAATTGGTACTGTGACATGCTGTTCGACACATTCGACAGCTGTGACCTCAATTTTAATTGGATTCTTGGAAGGGTCCTGATGTATATTCTTCAACGCCATGCATGTCAACACATTAGTGACATTCTTTATTGTCACACGAGGCAGATCGCTACCCAACTCA
>CAIGRF010392173.1:6367-23240 GCA_903798235.1 Fraxinus ornus | reverse complement strand
TAGCCACCATTCTTGTTCTCTGTGTGGATCACCATTGGAGGCTGGACAATTGGACAGCTTGGATTGCAAATCGTGATCATTGGAGTTTGAGAATCAGCAAAAGAGTTTGCAGAATTTATCAAAGGTATTATTCTAAATACAGTTTCTATCTAAACACAATGCGAATCCTGTTTGGGAATCGAAAATTGTTTATTTCCGCTGTGCATACATAAGTCCCAACAGATCATAGATGTATGTTCAAAAACAGACAAACTGGTGTTGTTTTTATGATGGAGTAGGTAAATGTGATGATTGTTTTTCAAGTCCTTGGTACAACGGATAACTATTTTTATTAAGGGCGTGTGAATGAGAATCTTTGTATGATTTTGGTTATGTCATCTAAGTAATGGTTTTTATGGAGGTAAAAATTTATTTTCGTACATGTGTTAACATGTCACATATGTTTAAATCGTGACATAACAAGTTGTAACAAATGGTCACATATGCTTAACAGGTAAGAATTACACAATAATCACATTGAACACAGACTTGGTCACAGCTAGTCGTAATTATTACATAAATTGCACAAGTAGTTAAGAGTTACCACAGAAGATGACACAAATTGTCACAAAGGACTAATAACTTATTACAAACCGCAAATGGTCACATATTTACATAAATCACTGTTAAGAGCAAGACAATGTTCTGAACTTAGTACAATAATCTATCAATTTATATAATCCACCAATACCCAAGGTCGAGAATTAAATGAAAGAATTTGCAACTACAAAGAATATCCTCGTTAAAAAAGAAAAGAAAGAAAGAACTATGCTAATCTATTTGATTTGTTTAAGATGTTTTTTTTTACTTTCAATTTTCCCTCTTTTTGGTTAAGTGGCACCGTATTCTTGCATTTCTTTCGATTGTTACCGAATTTACTACATCTTCTATATTTCACAACTTGTGATCTCTCACCCGCTAACGTTATCCTCTTCTTAGTGGGGCGGCCAAAACTCCCATCCCCGATCACACACAAATAACAATATGTCACATTCAATTCATTAAAATCCATAAACATTCATATGTAATAGAGACATATCTCAGATAGTCTACAAAAATCTGATCACATTCAGTCACGAGGAAATTTAAAAAAGTACGAAAATTTACATTTAAATACAACGGAATAACATACTGAGAGCTTGTTTGGTTTAGATTTTTTGGAAGAAGAATTGATTTTGAATAGTGATATGATGGAAAATGTGTGGTTGAAAAAGAAGAAAAAATTATTGATGTGATGTAAAATATTATTTTATTGAAGAATGTGTGGTTAAAAAATGAGAATTGATTTACTGTAGAATTGGAGAATCCTAACCAAACAGGCCCTGAATAAATAAGTCACACATAGATGTGTACAAACCATATAAACTTACATATAGTGTAGACAATTTCACATACAGTCAAAATGTGTAGGGTCACAGAAAGTCAACTTTAATGCGATGAAATTTGGTCGCTGAATGTTTTCATGTCACACACTAAGTGTCACAAGGCAAACTCACTGATCACGGTTAAAAGAAACTGTCTTAAATTTCGAAAATATCATTTACAGTAACTTCGTAAGCTTATGAGTATCTTGTTATATGCGTGCCTTCAAAGTTTGATCAAGAAATGCCAGCATTTGCTTTGGGTAAATCTAATTGGTTTACCAACGAGCTTTAGCTTATGTAAAAGAATGAATTTCAGAAATTTGTCGCTATATTGTGACGCTATTATTCATTGATTGTGGCTTGAAATCAAAGATTTAGGAAGAAGTTATTGTGATTTTGGAGAGATTTTGGAAATAGGGTGTGTAGAGAGAGAAATATAGTGTTTGATTATGAGAGGGAGTGTAACAAATATCTTTTAAATACAGAATAATTCCAGTTATTTAGGATTTATTTTAAATAACATTTTATCATAATATTATCTCTATATTATATATATTATTATATTGCATTTAGCACCTGATTTTTGAAATTATTTTATAAGATTGTTAGTTATGAAATGTGATTTTTATAGTCTAGTAGTTGTGGATTTTTCCATTTTCTTTCCCTTCACCAAAATTACAAAAGGAGCCTATTAGTATATGGACCGGCCCACTCGAAACCCAATTATGACCCATAACCAAATGAACCAGTACACCTCACACGACATCTCCGCGCTTAAAAATAGAAAACTTCACCACCAAGCAACGTGTCAGCTTCAGATCTACGCCATTTGGACAATTTCCCTCTATAAAAGTCTAACCGCCTCCCGAATTTTGAAGTTTACCTTTCCTTCTCTGTAACATTACTCTTTGAGACTTCTGAACCATCAAATTACACTCTTTTCAGTTCGAATTCGGATCCCATTTCTGAGTGTGTGTAAAATTTGCTTCACTTCAAGCAAACGGTTTTTTGATTAATCGGAGAGCCAGAACTATGGGCGGTTCACACAGTCGTGAAGGCCTCGAACTCTCCGACTCGGAATATTCCGGCGAGGATGAATCAGAAGAGGAGAGTTCGGAAAACTACGCCGATGCAGAGGATCATACTGAGGCCCGTGCCGAAACCCTGGATGTAATCGATTCTAGGCTCCAATCCTTGAAACTGAAATATCCAAAAAACCCTTCTTCTCCCCCACTAACTCCCAACGCCAATATAAAAAACGCCGTTAAGCTTTATCTTCACATCGGTGGCAACACTCCGAAGGCGAGATGGGTGGTTTCGGAGAAGTTGACTTTTTATAAATTTGTTAAAAAAGTTGGTAATGATGATGATGGGGATGACGAGGAGGAAGGCTTGGGTAGTAGGGAGGGGTTCTGGGTTTTGAAAGTTGGGGAGAAAATCAAGGCTAAGGTTACAACCGATTTGCAGATGAAATTATTTGGGGATCAGCGGAGGGTAGATTTTGTGGATGGTGGAGTTTGGGCTTTAAAATTTCTGAAAGATGAAGAGTACAGGAATTTTGTTACAAAATTTCAGGACTGTTTGTTTGAGAATGTTTATGGGTTGAGAGCTACAGAGGAAAATAAAATGAAAATTTATGGTAAAGACTTTATTGGATGGGCGAAACCAGAGCAGTCGGACGATTCAATGTGGGAGGATGCAGATGAAGGGGTGTGGAAGACTCCTGGAAAGACTCCGGTGGGTTTGTCAGACAGAGGGAATCAAGATTTATTGGAGGAATTTGAGGAGGCCGCAACTGATGGGGGTATTCAGAGCTTGACCTTAGGAGCATTGGATAATAGTTTCTTAGTTAGCAATTTGGGGGTTCAGGTTGTGAAGAATTTTAGCCATGGGATTCATGGTAAAGGTGTGCACGTGAAGTTTGATGGTGGGAAATTGGGGTCCACGTCAGGGCATTCGGGCACACCCAAGAAGGCCCTCTTGATGAGGGGAGAGACAAATATGATGCTCATGAGTCCGTTGAAGCAAGGGAAGCCCCATTCTACAGGGCTTCACCAGTTGGATATTGAGACAGGGAAGATTGTCACTGAATGGAAGTTTGAGAAGGATGGGACTGAGATTATGATGAAAGACATTGCCAGTGATGCAAAGGGATCACAGTTGGACCCTTCTGAGTCCACGTTCTTGGGATTAGATGATAATAGATTGTGTCAGTGGGATATGCGCGAGAAACAGGGGATGGTTCAGAAGATAGCAAGTGCAGGTTCACCAGTGTTGCATTGGACCCAAGGGCATCAATTCTCCAGAGGAACGAATTTTCACTGTTTTGCCACGACTGGAGATGGATCAATTGTGGTTGGATCACTTGATGGGAAGATAAGATTATATTCGAGGACTTCGATGAGGCAGGCAAAAACTGCTTTCCCTGGTCTTGGTTCACCTATTACCTCCGTGGATGTGACTTATGATGGAAAGTGGGTGTTGGGAACAACAGATACTTATTTGATACTAATATGCACTTTATTTACTGATAAGGATGGGAAAACTAAGACTGGTTTTAGTGGTCGTATGGGAAACAAAACTCCAGCACCTAGATTACTAAAGCTGACCCCTGTGGATGCCCACATAGCTGGTTCTGATAACAAGTTTCACGCTGGCCATTTCTCTTGGGTAAGTTACACTTACTTTTATTACAAGTATTGTGTATTACTCTTTTGACTTTTGTATGTATGTTACTAAGTGTTGATCCTGCTTGTTGAATTACTTGACTCAATTGTGGTTTATATAATAAATGCTTGCTTGTTGAAATACACATTACACTGTCATTTCTATTAAGTGACATTTCATAAGTTGCTGATTCGTCCCCCTTTCATGTTATGAATATCAGGACCATCTTTGCTGAAGATCAGTTGTTTATTAAAATGTTAGCGTGAAATCTCTCATCCCCCCTCGATATTTTAGGATGTTATTTAGTTTTGTGGGCAACTCTTTTAGTAATTTGAGATTTTGCCTAACTGTCTAATTCCAAAGATATAACTATGCCTAATTGTCTAGTTAAGATTTAGCCTCTGTTTGACAAATCTTTTTGAGATTATGAGCTGGTGGATCCCAAGAAATGTGACTAAACAATGGATAAAAGTTGTGGGTCCAATGAAATGTGTTGTTAAAAACGAAGTTTGACTAGCTTATAATCTCAAAAAGCTTCGTCAAACGGGGCTTAGTTTGTTAGTGCTCAAGATCTTGTTAACTGATGTGCCTGACTTCATAAAGTATCTAAATGACTATTAGACTGTCATTTCAACAAATGTGTGGGATTCATCATTGTTGTGATTGTCATTGTGTGATATAATGCCGCTTGTTTCTTTTCAGCCTGGCTCATTTTCTGATTATTTTTTTGTCATTAGGTTACTGAAAGTGGAAAACAAGAAAGGCATTTGGTTGCCACAGTTGGCAAGTTCAGTGTGATATGGAATTTTCAGCAGGTGAAGAACAGTGCACACCATTGCTACCAGAATCAGCAAGGGCTTAAGAGTTGCTATTGCTACAGATTAGTATTGAAGGACGAGTCCATTATTGAAAGTCGATTCATGCACGACAAATTTGCTTTTAGTAACTCGCCAGATGCTCCACTGGTTGTGGCTACCCCAATGAAAGTTACTTCCTTCAGCATGTCGGGCAAGAAATGACGTCTCCAGGTCATGGATTTTCATTTTCTGACCCAAGGTTTTATGTTCCTGTATAAATTCAGCTTCCCTCTGAAGATTCATTTTTTCTTCTTTTCTTTTTCATTGTAAGTTTTTTATTTGTTTGGTTTGATTGATCTTGTAAGTGGGTTTTATCTTCCTGTATAATTCTATCAAATTTCTTCCTCTTATTTACTCTCACATTTAGAGAAATCGCGTCAGCATTTTTTTTCTAGTTTTCTCTTCCGTTTTGTACAAGTGCTCTTTTACGCAGTGAGATATTGATGTAGATATCGGTGAGATGTGACTATATTTTCTGCTAACACTCTCGTTGCTGGGGAAGATATTTCGTACTGGCATTGAAGTTGCATCTATTGTAGAGATGTCCAAATATATTGGGTCGCCTGGCACATATAAAGCACGGCTCAAGCTGCCTTGGCTCGCCTCTACTGCTGCCAGCTAAGTTGGGCCACGGACCACCTCAAAATTAGGTCGCGCTGGATATTTGCTGGTTTTAACAGATCTACTTACATCATCTTCAAATTTGACGTATGGATTAATGCTGGGAAATATAAAATATCTTTGCATACTCTATGATTGATTAGACTTTTTTGTGATATTAGTGTCCTAAACAGGTGAAAATCTGTGTTACAAGTCATTACATCTATGTAACTTGTAAGTGGTTATTTCAATTTCCTCTAGCACAATCATGGAAGGGATCAATGTCTTATTTTTGAAATTGGAAAAGATCGGATCAATGCAAAGGGTGAAAATTGAATAAAGCACACTGATACCAATATACGCTATTGAGGTTTTTTAAAGAATGGAGTATTCCTTACAATTTGAAATCAGGAACTCAATCTTTCAATCGGTTTTGCTAGTTGTACATCAAGATGTATGTAGGGATGTACACCCCCTTCATATGGGAGTGGAATCCACTTGAATAAAAAAATATTTTATAGAAGTGAGTCTCACCTCATATGAAAGGGTATACATTCTTATGTACATTTCTTGATGTACAAGTAAAATAATTCTCTTTCAATATATTTGGCAAACTGGGGTTCATATGGCTGATTTTAAATTAAAATTTACTGGTTATAGAACTTCGTTATTGTCGTTGTGTCTTCTTACAAATTACAATAATTAAGGGTCTTCAAGGTTCTTTAATATTCAAAAGTTGATTATGATACTAAAAAAATTGATTTTGGACATGTTTTGACATGACTTTTGAAAAGCTCAAAGTTGTTTTTGAAATTAAGTCCATATTTGCTATACATTAAAATTTTCATTTTCATCATTCTATTCATTTTAAACTATACATTTTTCAATAAAATAATATTTTATATCACATCAATAACTTTTTCTTCTTTTTTAACCACACATTCTCCATCAATCTACTATTCCATAATACATACTTGCAAAGTAATATGACACACACACACATTTTAAGAAGTTATTTTTTAACATGTTAAGACTTTTTTGAAATGTTTTGATTTGACTGAAAGAGATTTTGGAGAAAGTTAGGGCCTGTTTGGTTAGGATTCTCCAACTCTACAGTAAATCAATTCTCATTTTTCAATCACACATTCTTCAATAAAATAATATTTTACATCACATCAATAATTTTTTTTTCTTTTTCAACCACACATTTCCCATCATATCACTATTCAAAATCAATTCTTCCTCCAAAAAAATCTAAACCAAACAAGCTCTTAATATATTTGCTTCAGGAAGACCTTCTGGCAAAATAGTAGCACTGCGAAACGGGTTTTGAATAATTTTTTGGACTTATAAAAAGTTAGTTCAACGTGACTTTTTTAGCTAGAAATAGAAGTCTCGCTAAAAGAGCACTAAGTATAACATGAATATTAAGCCATCAAAATAATTTACTTCTATATTTAGCCCTTGTTTGATGGTGATTATTTGAGAAAAATAATATTTTGAATAATAATTTTTAAAAGAATGATTGATTAAAAAGTGCGAAAATGTTTTGGGTTCACATGTAGAATATGTTATTGTGTAAATGTGTGGTTGAAAATAACAACGTAGAAAAAAAAAAAATTCTGGTTGTTTTAACTTATTATTGTCATCAACTTCGGTTTATTGGAGAACGCTGAGGAAGGAGGCTCCAACTCCATTCAATTATGAATCAACCTATCTTGATGCACAGCCCTTAATCTGATTGATGTCCGACATTTCACTCCGTTTCCATTTTCTCTATCCACTCTCCCTCTACCTCCCTCCCTCTCTCTCCACCTGAGACTTCCCATTCTTTCCTCTGCGCCACCACCTCCTAAAATGTCCGCCTCCATCTTCCTCCTATGGCTTGTCAGCATCCCTCTCATGATCCATGCCAATACCCAGCCAAAAGGTATATATTTATTAAAAAAATCCAGATTAATGCTTTTATATAATGTGTATTTGTATGTATATGTATGTGTGTGTGATTGGCTAAAATTTGTATAATCGTAGGTTACCTCCTAAACTGTGGTGCCGATGAAGACGTAGAAGAAGGACCCCTCAAGTATGTCACAGACGATAGTTTCATTACAACAGGGAACAAAACAACCATAAATAAACCAGATATATTGCCAGTTTTGCAAACTCTTAGGTTTTTTCCCAATGTTGGTGCGAAGAAATATTGTTACAGTGTCCCTGCTATAAAGGGAGGGAAACATCTGGTGAAAACTATGTATTACTATGGAGGATTTGATGGAGGAGAGGAACCGCCGGTTTTTGATCAGATTGTTGATGCCACAAAGTGGAGCATTGTGAATACCACAGAGGATTATGCCCAGGGGCTCATCTCCTACTATGAGGTCATTGTTGTGGCGCATCATAAGTATTTGAGTATTTGCCTAGCAAGAAATGATCACACTGTTTCCAGCCCTTTTATTTCAGCTATTGAAGTGCATCATCTTGATGATTCAGTTTATAATTCTACCGACTTCAAGAAATATGCGCTGGTGACTCTTGCTAGAAATAGTTTTGGCTCGGGTGGACGCATAATTAGGTATGAAATGTTTTACGAAATTCTGTGAATTATAACTTGTTGTGCGTTTCTAGTTAGTAGAATTTGATATGTGACTTTCTTGCTGAGAGCCATTCATTCATCAAATTATACGATAATGGCATGCTGAACGAGCACGAAATACTCTTAATGGGAGAGCATTAGAGTTAGGTAAAACAAGCTGATATATAAACAAGAATTGGATTTGAAATTTCTTGATTGTGAAACATTTTGGTTTATAGATGGTAAACAGGCAAATTATCTTAGGACAACATGACATGGACCAAAAAATAACATTAAACTGCACAAGGGAGAAGTATTTGTGGTTGGATTTTCATGCCTATAATGAATGTATAGACAGTTCTTGTATTGAAAATAATTGTGCTGAATCAGTTTTCCAGATGACAATTTTAATCGATACTGGCATCCCTTTGTGGACCAAAATCCCTTTGTCGCGAGTCACTCCAATGTAACTTCTTCAACATTTTGGAACATCCCACCACAGAAAGCGTTTGCAACAGCACTGACAACGAGCAGGGGGAAGGTTCTTACAGTCAAGTGGCCGCCATTTTTCCTCCCTACACGTCGCTACTATGTTTCACTTTACTTTCAAGATAACCGGACCCCAAGTCCATTTAGCTGGAGAGTTTTCGACGTTCGTGTGAACAATGAAACCTTCTACAGCAACCTCAATGTCACCACTGATGGTGTGACTGTTTCTGGTACCGAATGGCCTCTTACCGGGCACACTGAAATTTCCCTGATTCCAAGGAACGATATGCCGGTTGGGCCTCTAATTAATGCTGGTGAAATTTTTCAGCTTTTAACCCTTGGAGGAAGGACCATTACCAGAGATGGTAAAAGTTCATTTTGAAAATTTACTCTTTTCCTAGTTACATGTATTTTTCCAAATGCTCTTAATACATTTTTGGGTATTCAACAGTAGTGGCGATGGAGGACTTGCAAAAAAGTCTCGACAATCAACCCGAGGATTGGGTTGGAGATCCATGCCTGCCAAGAGAGAACCCGTGGACTGGAGTAACATGCTCTAATGGAAAATCCATTAGGATTGTCTCCTTGTAAGTTCTCCGGTGTCAATTACAATAGCTGTTCGAGCAGGATCTGTATTGAATAAACATATGCAGTACAACCTTAAAACTATGTACGATCTATTTATGAAGTAAACTAAGAAGTATAATTTCTATAGTTTCTTAATCCTACTTTTGCTTTTAACTTCTTTTTTTGGTGAATGCGTGAAGGAATCTGACAGGTTATGGATTATCAGGATCATTACCGAAAAGTATATCCAAGTTAACGGCACTCCAGCATCTGTAAGTAATTCATCTTTCTCGAATGTGCTACCAGGCTCTTACTAGTCATGGATTCTCTGTTTATAATCAGAAAAAATTCCTTTTCAGTTGGTTTGGAGATAACAAGCTTTCAGGTACAATACCTGATATGAGTGGAATGAATGCTTTAGAAACTTTGTAAGCTCTTCAATTTTCACAACGGAATCTTCTAACCTAGTTGTGATTTTTAACACCTTAATTACGATCTAATTTCCTCTATTTGATTAAGGCATTTGGAGAACAACCAGCTAGAAGGATCAGTTCCTATATCACTGGGAGAATTACCTAATCTGCATGAAGTGTAAGTTCTTGCATAGAAAGTTTACAAGGTGATGAATTTTTATGCTTAACGCGCCGTGCTATGATGAACAGATTTCTTCAAAATAACAAACTTAATGGCGGCACCCCAACATCTCTGACGAAGAAAGATGGTGTTAACCTTGAGTAAGTCCTAATCTCAGAACGCTTTACAGATTATTCCAATCAAAAGTTCGGGTTTTAGGATCCTCTGTGATGAATACTTGTACACCTGCAGATATATTAACCAGGGAAGATTTTTTTTTTTTTTTTTTCTTTGGTTCTAGGCTCACTTCGGTAAATCATCTGTCGGAGGAAGAATGATGTAAAACATCAGAAGTTACGACTATGCTAGCATGGAAGGTGGGCGGGAGCTTTGGATCAAGCAGATATTGTACAATACGAATTTCAGAATGTGAATGTCACCAAGGAGAGATTGAAGGGAGAATTATATTCAATTGATGCTTGTGTACTTTATATTTATAGTATTTTAACTTGTTAATTGTGAGTATCTATCATTCTACTAATCAACAAGATATGGTAAAGCTAAATTGTAAATAGGTGCCTCCTAAAGAAAATTTGATATGGTAAAGCTAAATTGTAAATAGGTGCCTCCTAAAGAAAATTTATGTAGCGACCCGAATTTTAAGATGTAAATTTTATAACTTAAGTTGTGTCGCTACGATATTTTCGTCAAATTTTAGAATTTATTTTACGTCCGTTGAGTTGTCTAGCAAAACATTTAATATAAGAATTCGAAACGATTTTTAATCTTAAAAATTCAATATTTTTTTATCGGTCGGATTTTACACCAACATCTATTTTAAATTTCTCTTGGTCCAATATTCCTCTTTGACCCAAGTTTAAGTCCATTATCAACCTAAATCAATTTTCCAAATTCTGGAGCATAGGGTTGTAGGGCTCAACATTGTCAAAACTTAAACAACAATCAATTCCACCTCCAAAATTTACTCACAGCTGAACAAAAAACTTCACAAGAAATCTGGACATTTCAAGGTAAATCTCTCAATGTTCGAACAATCATTTTTCCTTAATTTCATCATCATCATTGTCTAACCCATTAACACTGTACCAGTTTTTTTTCCAATATTCAATCTGCAATCTCGAACCAAAAACGTATTCTCGGCCAATCTGTGCAGGTAACTACTTCGAAATTAATTTTTAGTTCCGTTGGAATTCTATAATCTCAGTTTCTTCTCAATAGATTAAAAAAAAAACGAAAAAAGAGAAGAAAACGAAATATGTAAGTTTAAGGTCATACTCCAATCCTTGCTCTCCATATTTTACTCTTCTTGTGACTGAAATTCTAGGTGTAGTGAAGGACACTAGAAAACTCGAAATTTGCATGCAACTTCCTTGCCAAACGGAGCACAACCCAACATCTATTTTCCCTCTCTCGCCTGGAACAACATCACACGAACCTCCATTGACATTAGACTTCCTTTCCCCCGACCTCAATTTTGATTGGAAACCATTAATGTGTAAAACCCAATTTGGAATCAAGCTTGATTTCGAAACCAAGAGCTGTTTCTGTGTGAAAATAGGAATTAGGGATGGGGGGTTGATTTTAAATATTGAAAATTCATTTTTAAATCCTAAAGCTTGGCCAAAAGTTTAAGTTAGTCTCCTATTTAATTTTTACTCTTTCTTCATCCCTAAAGTTTGATTATTCTTCAAATTAAATATAAATTACTTTCTAATTTTATCATATTGACCCTAAATATTCTAATTTTGATAATTAGACCCTAAATATTTAAAGAATTATCAAATTACTCATTTCTTTACTTTCAAAAAAGTCCAATCAAGTCCCGAAAAGTTTTAAAGTATTAATTAGGACTTAGTATCCTAAATTATATTAATTTTGTTCTTACTAAACGAGGTCGCGGGAAAAGTTTAAAACACGATAACATCACATCCGTTCAATTTCAAGAAAATTTTCAAAACTTTGAGGTGGGTTTTACATTTAAGCAATTGTGGTTATTTTGTCTATGTTAATTCTTGATGTGTGATTTTGATTGTGATAAGGTTGTCAGGGATAGTAAATAGATCCGTGATCGAAAGTGGTCCTTGGGGTTGTCTTACAGTGCAAAAATTTGTTAACCGCTTATAACACGTTGTCAGAGACCGTAAATAGGTTCGAGATCGTAATTGGGTCCTTGCAAATGTCCCACAGTACATATATCTACAGTATGTTGTATTGATATTCTATTCATAACTTGATTTCACGTTTAGATTTAACTTGGACCGATTGTTGTTTCTCCTTTCAGGTTAAGGAGCTCGGCAAGGCAATGAGCGAGGAGATCTCAATTAAATAATAGACCATTTAATTTACAAATTTTTGAAACAAGTACTTTAAATAGCCGGTTTCCATTTAGTGTTTGCAAATTGTAGCACTTTGCTTATTATATTTAGTATTGACTTTTGGAAGTGTGTAAAAATATTCAAATGATGTTTTCGCATTTAGTTCTAATTTGCTATAGTTTAAAAAAAAAAATTTTTTATGCATTTTGACGTTTATTGGGAATACTTATTTACAGGATATTTCGACTTAAGTAGCGCTTTGAGTTAATAGAATTTGGTGCGTTACAATTTATGTCCTTATAAAATTAACTTTAAGTTGCGCAGCATATCCATTTTAAACTTTTCAAGAACATGTGCAGTAGAAGGATCTTTAAACGTGAAGACGTGGAGATGAATATTTTCTTATTTTGCCAGTGTTTAATTTATCTTGATTTCCAATAGAACAAAAAGGACACTATAAAAGCTACTTGTCTTTTGGACTTTGGCCGTTTGCCACCCATAAAAGGCGAGCTAACTCCCGTGTTGGTAGACAGTATAATTCATATATTTTGATACGGTAGTATCATAACTAAGTTGTTGGGGCTGTAATTTTTAGCGAAGATTTCCGAATTTTTAGTGAAGATTTCAACAATCCAAGTAAAACAAGATTTCAAAACAACATGTTTATGATACGATTTTAAGATTTAGTGAAGATTTCAAAAAATTTAAAAAAAAAAAAAAAACCAATTTATCAATTCGATAGCGCGTTGCATTGTCTTGGAATTGTAAAGAAAGTGGTGAGTTTAGTTGTAAAGTTAGCGAAGGTAAAATTGAGATTTTGTGTGTGAGAGTATTTAACAGTGATAAATAACTATTAAAGTTAAAAAAAAAAATTTAAAATAGATGACATGTTAAATTAAAAGAGATATCGGTATTTGATTGAATAGCTGACAACTTGACAACAAACAATGGACAACAGATCTTCACTCGTCGGTTATAAGGAGAGTACATTTCTCTATGCTAGTTATTCTGAAATACTTATAAGTGCTATAAAAGTAATATTTTGTACCAATTTGTTAGAAAGATTTGATAAGTTTTAAATGAACTAAAGAAAATGAAGAAAATAAAATTAAGAATCAAAGAAATTTAATGGAAGAATATTGTACTCTCAAAACTCAACTTTTATAATTCAAACTTTTTTAACAATGAAATACTACAAATGATCAAACTTTTTTATATTACATTTGGTACATAAGAATTAATTACTAATATATGAATTTACACACCCAAAATTTCTAGGTACATGTATATAAACAAATTCATCTATAATAACTCTAGATTCATTTATATCAAAATTCATTGAGTCTAGATTAATGTCAATATTAAATTAATTGAGAATTAATAACACGAAATTCTTGTAGTATTATTACATATTGAAAAACAAAGATTAATGTATTATTGAAATAATTGAATTGTAACGTAATTAGAATCGTCAAAAAATGATTCTAACTTGATGTGATATTTAATATGTTATAGATTCATGAATAGCACTTTCATCTATATGCTCTACTCGAAATGTAAAGAAATATTTGACGGATACATATTATGAGACGTATTGGTTAAGCTTACAAATTACTTATTAGTTATAGAGTAAAGACATACTTATTGATCTAATTATGAAGTGAGTTTTTTTTTTTTTTTTTTTTTTAAATATAAATANCGAAATATGTAATTTTTTGTTTAGGAGTTATTTGACCGAGTTTTTAATAAAAGTTTTAGCAAATTTTAATAGAAATTGATGAAAGTCTGTTTGATAGGACTTTTGTTTCTTATGAAAGAGTTTTCTGAGAAAAATTATCTTAAATGATGTTTGAAAATTAATTTTTTAAAAGACTTCTTCTTTTAGAGGAAGGACATGTTCTGTCGTGCTTGAAATTCAATTAAAATTGAAAATATGTCCGTTATTGGGTCACATTCGTCTAATAAAAATTAACAATAACGGCTAATTTTTCAATTTTAATCCGATTTTAATCTCTACCAAACACGTCCTAAAAGTCACATTTCAATACGTGATTAAAATGAATGGTTGACTTTAACGTCAAAGCATGAAAAAAAAAAAAAAAAAAAAAAGGCGCACGCTATGGCAAACAATCCCTTATTTTGGCCGGATTATTGACTTGTTGAAAAAAACATGCCAAAATACCAGTCAAAGTACGAAAAAAAAAAAAAAAAGGCGCACGCTATAAATATGCATCCACCATTTCGATTTTTTTTCTTGCAGCTCACTGTTCTGTACTAAACTCTCAACCTTATCTCTTCCATTTGCTCTGCTGCCTAATTTTACACCTTTATAAACTTATACACACAATAAAACTCATCCAATGCACGCGCACTTATGGTAATTTGCAAAAATTTGTGTTATTTCGAATGTTGCCAATAAACCCTAGTTCAATTTTCCCCCTCCCAAAACCACTGCCCGCATTCCCCATTCTCTGCCATCCTTATCCACCGACCACCGCCTTCCGCTGTCGAGCGACCGCAAAGAACACGTTCCCTCTATGGTTGTTCAATTTGACTGCCGCTTCCGACGCCGCTGGCAGAATTGGAGAAAGATTGTCCGATAATATTGGTGCCACCACTACGAGCAACAATAATAGCAAGCACACGAAAATAAATGCGAAAGAGAAGTGGTCGCGCGACAGTGAGAGCTACTTGACTAACGATGGAGATGCCCTGCCTCTCCCGATGACCTACCCGGGCACCTCCCCAGTGTCGCCGGAGGAAATCGACAAGAGGCTCCGGTGCGAGCCCGAGATAGAGGTCAGTTTGAGTTTTTCTCTAAGTAAACTGTATGTTATCCGATATGAACAATTTAGGAAAAAGTTTCATTTTGTCGTTTGGTTATCACCTGGAACCTATTAGTACGTATCGCGTTTCTAAAGATGATTGTGCATTATGTTTTCAAAATGGCGGATTATGGATAAACTCACTTTTTTGATGTTTCATTGTTCTTTTAATTGAAAATGATGATGCTCTATCAGGAAGAGGAACTCTATCAATTGATTTTGATTCAAACTACTAAAAAGCTAATCTCGTTGTTGAAAATCGTAGGTTTTATGCACCTTTACCAGTGAACCTCTGTAGTACTGATGTTTGAAAAGTCAACTGTGCGTAAATTTATGCTTTTCAGTCTCCTGTATTTTTTCTACAACCAAAGATTTTCAAAATTCTTTGGTTCTGATATATATTATGATGTTAAAATTGATATGCTTCCAATTGGATCAGGTCTTTCGTTCTAAATTTTAGTCAATTCCTTTTGTTATGAAATTGCAGGATTGCAAGCCAATGATTTATGAATGGACTGGAATATGTCGGAGCTGCCAAGGAACTGGACTAGTCAGCTATTATAACAAAAGAGGGAAGGAGACCATCTGCAAATGCATACCTTGTATGGGCATTGGTACTACTTTTCCTTACCTCTTAGTTTGGGTATTTAATTGATCTATTCGGGGAGTGAAAGTAATTGTGTAACTGATGGACCTGACTGTTCTGTTATGCATATTCTTTTCCTCCATGGTATGTATTGTCATCCAAAGAGGAGGCACAAGCCTGTTGTCTTGTCAATTTTGACACCATTGAGATTTTAGTGAGGGCAGAAGATTATAATTGTAGTCTTCTGCTTGGTAAGGTGACCTGAATTTCTTTAGGAAATTGATTTGAAATCCCTGAGCTTATAAATTCTTAATGCCGAATAGTCATTCTTCAATGCCGAAGTGCAGTGTTCTAATGAGTCAGATTTCAGTTCGTTTATCGGAATTTTATTGATTGCTTGTGTCGGGTGTCTGATTACATTTTGTGCATAATGGATTGTCTGACTTTGAAATTTTTAAATGTGCAAGTTTCCTGAGACAGAAGCACTTCTGTTTTTGTTAGAAAGAGAAATCTTTGTTTGTCCTTAAGATTGATGACTTCATGACACTCTAAGCAAGGATTGGTGACACGGAACTCGTGCTTAAAAAGGGGGATTAAAAAAAAAAAACTGAATTTTATTTATGAAAGGACTTCATGTCATTTTGGCTCAGCCTTTTGTTTTGTCTCGTGTCAGTATGCTGCTAATACTTTATTCTCTACATTTTATTATCAATAATGTTTCAACCATTTAATAATATGTTGGACACGTGCGCTTCCCATCATTCATGGCCTGTATTTTGATTCATATTATGTTTACTTAGAATCTTGGTGTAGAATAATCTTTGCTGGACAGATTCTAAACATTTGAGTTTCCTCTACCTAGGCCTTGGTCTAGTAGGATGACTGTTTTATGTCTGTAAATATTTATGCAATCTCTTTGTTTTAATTGACTAGATCGTTAAGACCATTTGAGATTGTATAGTGGGATTTGTCCAACCCCTGTGAGAGTGATTGTGCTTCTCTCCTCTCGTTTATTTCTTCTTCTCCTCTCATTAGATTTAACTGTTCTGGAGTGTCCAAAACCAGCCCAAAATCATTCATTCTCCGACTCTTGAATGAGTCAAATCTTCATCCATCCATTGCCTCACATATTTAACTTGGAACCTAAAAATTTCATCTTCTTCTCTGAAATTGGTTATAGCCTTGACTATCTCTCTCTATTTTTTTTTTATTATTTAAAATTCTCCTATCAGAATCAAATTTCGGTTTAGATCACAAGAGAGTTAGGCCCGAAAGAGTTCATGTTGAAAGATTGATAAATCTATTTATAGATTGGTGAGTGTATGTTGGAGAAGGGACTCATTAGAAATGAAAACATCTCATAAATGTGTGTGTGTGTGTGTGGTGGGGGGGGGGGGG
>CAIGRF010392158.1:12585-26666 GCA_903798235.1 Fraxinus ornus | reverse complement strand
GCCGATCCTAAACTGAATTCGACTTATGCAATCGAAGAGATGGAATTAGTGTTGGGACTTGGTCTTTTGTGCTCTCATCGAAAACCGGAATCAAGGCCTACAATGAGGCAAGTGATAAGATATCTTAACAGGGATGAAATCCTGCCAGTTTTTGATAAATTAAGCTCAGTTGGATCCAACAGAGCTGATGAAATCAGATCAAGATTCATGGCTTTAGGATTAACTGATGACAGTATTGTCACATCATCATCAATTCACTCAACTTCTCATGTAGGGGAAATGTCTACTAGTTCATTTGAAATTTCTGGCAGATGATAAATAGAGAATTTGTCTTGGAAACATACATTAGGGTTTTATCAGATCAACAGTAGGGAATCAGCCAGTCAGAGTCTAATTCATCCTGTACCTGTTAAAATATCTTTGCTTCTTTCCAAATTCCTAGTTAGTATGTATACTGCTCTTAGCATTCTATATTATCATTTTTTTTTCTATATATAATGGTTATATCATAGTTTTCAATGCCTCTATGATCATCGATAAAAAAAATTCGTCTAAGATTGCATAGAAAAGAAAAAGGAAATTGCAGCATACGACATCTGAAAAAACTACTTTGAAAAAACAAATAGGATAAGTAACGTTTAAAATGTTCCGTAGAAGACTATAATTTATTTTAATAAAAATTATTTCGTTTTTGAAAAAGTTATTAAACTTTAATTCGGACTCTACTCGTTAATTTTTTTTTATAATATAAAGGTTAAACTTACATTTAAGTTGATTTTTAGTTGAAGTCAGCACCAAAGCTCAAAACTATGCGTTCTAGTTTGCACGACCTAGTTATCTTATTATTATTATTTATTATTTATTATTTATTTTTTTTGGGAAAGTCAAACGTCTTGGCTGGTACCTTGGTTTACTTTGAAAAGTCCACAGTACAAAGTAGTTGGCAGTTGCCAATTATCGTGGAATGATTGAGTTTTAAATTACATTCTTCTTAATTGAGTACTTGCATGCACAAGAAAGATTAGCAATATTTATAACTACAGTCTTTTGTTGGTTCAATTCAATTAAGCCACGTACGGGAGTAATCTTGTCATGTTGCTGGAAAAGAAAGAGCACAAAAAATTGTGGGTTTGATAAGATGCATGTGTAGTCGTTGCCTGTTCGGTCCATCTACTAGTTCAACTTGGGAGTGGATGAGATATGGGAATTGGGACATTAAAGATTGCACATATTCTTGAATAGAGTGTAGCAGAAACTAGACAACAAGCCATGTTTGGTTTAGCTACAAATTATATTTTTAGTAAGTTTTGATAAAACATGATTAAATATATAGTTGAAAAGTTGATAAAAGCTATAAATCCCATAAAAAGTGTAGATAAATAAATTTTAGAAAACGAGGACCAAATAAAGATTAAATAAGGATAGCGCTGTTAAGATTTATGATGTATTGATAATTCTTTAAACAAAAAGATAATTATAAAAGAATATGATTGGTATAAAATAGTTATCAAAGTTAATGAGTCTTTTGGAGGATTATAGATGAATTAGAAGTCTTTGGATTCGAGTATGGAACAAGGAGAAAAAGTGGTCGGATTTACGCTAACATCTCGCATAGCTGATGTTCGAGCTGAAAAAACAGAATCATTGTTGTCCACCTGTCACCCCCGTCTCGCTCGAACGATACACCTGCCCACCTGCTGCAAGCTTGACGCTCAAGCGATGGTGCTTTCCTAGAAGTCCTAGTTTGCGTTTTTCAAAGAGTTCTATCCATCATATACTACATAAATACCTCTTATTATAAAAACTCAATGCCCAGTACATTTTTGTGTGTGGTTGATAATTATTTTACATCTTTATAACATCATTTCAAGATCTAAAGACACATCCAAATATTGAGATTATCTTTTTGATTCTTGAGATCAATCAACCACAAGTTGAGATAAACATCGAATTCTTATAATCCGAAACACCAACTTCCCATGTAACATTAGGAAGGTACTTTCTCAATAATTTTGAGAGTTTGTTGAAGATTAAGGGAGGTTGGACCGCAAGTACAAGAAGAGAAAAACAAGGCATTTTTGGTAATCTACAGGAGATAGACAATTTTAGAAGATCGGGAGAAGGCATAAGTTAAGCACATTCCAGCAAGTCTTGGAGATAGATAGTTTCAGAAGATCGGGAGCAGGTGTAAGTGAAGGACGTTCCAACTAGTTTTGGAGATTGTAAGAATTAGATCTGCGAGTCTAGTGTGTTTTCTAAGCCTGATCATACTATAAGTTCTTATTGTCTATAGTGGAGGTTACTGACTTAGTCCCGAAGTTTTTACCCACTTAAGATCTTGGAGATTGCAGGAATTAGAATAGCGAGTCTAGTGTGTTTTCTAAGCCGGATCATACTGTAAGTTCTTATTATCTATAGTGGAGGTTACTGGCTTGGTCTCGAAATTTTTACCCACTTAAGGGTTTTATCCGTTATCAAATCTTGTGTTATTTACTTCCCCGTCTCAATTATATAGGCTGGGTTATCTTTTTCCCTTGTCCCAAATATATAGGCTTGTTTCCTAATGTAGAATATTTTGTTGTGTTCTTTTACCAATATACCCTTATTAAATTTTCCCCACTTAATATACTAACTTCTTGAAATCATCCAAATACACAAATTTCCCACTTCTTGAAAACATGGAACAACTCTCAGTTCAACCTAAGATAAAATTAATTTGGTTGACTAAACATTTAGAACAATTAAAAAGCGACTTCTTGCTTTTAATTAGCAAATTTAATTTCGCATTATTCACCTATTAGGTGATTTTATGGTTGAACTAGTAACTTTCAGGCGTAAATGTTAAATAGTAATTAATGAGGTTACTTCCAAAAATTTCATCTACACAAATCGCAATCTTAAAAACGTGCTATTCCAAAAAAAAGTATTCATCTTATATTCAAGAATGAGTAATAAAAGGATTATTCCAAACTGAGTAATAAATTCAAGCACCTTAATATATGCTTGAGCAGGGGCGGACGCAGACTTTTGAAACTAGGGGGGCACAATCAAACTTTCACAAAGTAACAAAAAAAATTAAAGTAAAAGATATTTTATTATAATTGTTCTCTACGTGTTCTCATACTTTGATAACGTTCAATAATTACATCATTTTCAATCTTGTCAAATACATCATTTTCAATATATGCAATCAAACATCATTCAACCGTTGATCTCAAATTCGATTGCGCGGACGATTTTTGACACAAGCCATGGCAGAAAATGATCTCTCGACTGTAGCAGTAACCACGGAAAGAACTAAAGCTAATGTCACAAGATTGTAGACTAATGGATACACTTCATGCTTCGCAACCAATTTCTATGCAAGATCATTAATGCCTTGTAATCCTTTAAAATCTTCGGAGGTGCACATGTCAAGAATATATGTATCTAATTGATCATCAAGTTCTAAGATATCTGCTGCGTTAAAATCCACCGGATAATACTGACATAGTCGAATCACTTTGTTCTTGTCAAAAGCATCAAATGAGTTATTTGGAGACAAACATGCAACACAAATGAGCAATTCACTATTTACCTCAGAAAAACGATCGTTCAGCTCCTGAAGTTGCATATCAATGATAGCATAAAACTTTTTCACATGATAATGATGCAAATTTGTTACTGTCTCACGCCGTGAACGACCTAGAGTTATGAACATATCATCCATATTGGGAACATCGATCCCGTGAGCTTCACAAAACAAACAAACAATTCCAAAAAAAGAATCACATCCATCATCCCTCATCGTTTGGAGCTGTAATTTACATAATTGCACCAATCTCATGGCATTGACAATATCTTGATCTTTTCATTGTAGTGCTTTTGACAATTCATTTGAAATCCCCAAAATCTTTTTCATGAGATATAGATGAAATACAAACTCAAATTTTAACATCAACTTAAGTGAAATACAAGTATCACCTCTTGTTTCGGTACTTGTAGTATCTGTAGCAATCATCTCAACCATGTCGACTATGGTTTAAAACATGACAATCAAGTTAATTAAACAATTATAGTGAGAGCCCCAACGTGTATCACCAGGACGCTGAAGAGCAGTTTCTTGACTGAGACCTCATCCACTTGGTAAGTCACCAACACTAAGTGATTCAAGAACTTTCAACCTTTGGCTTTCTCAAATAAGATCACTCCGTTTAGCCGATCCACCAACAACATTCACCAATTTGTGTACTGTAGTAAAGAAAGTTTCAATCTTCGTATGTTTCTGTGCCATAGCTACAAGAGCCAATTGAAGTTGATGAGCAAAGTAATGAATATAGTATGCACTTGGGTTTTCTTTCAAAATAAGTACTTTGAGACCATTATACTCACCTCGCATGTTAGTAGCTCCATCATATCCTTGACCTCTCAAATTAGATATACTTATAACTGTGCGTTAAGAATAATTGATCAATTGCAGCCTTAAGTGAGATAGCTGTGGTATTCGAAACATGATGGACACCAACAAAATGTTCCAACACATGCCCATTCTTCACATAACGAATGACAACAGACATTTGCTCTTTAACTAAAATATCTCGAGATTCATCAACGAAAATGGAAAAGAAACTACCACGAACATCTTTCATAATCACATTTAGACATTCAGAAGCAATAGCACTCACATTTTCTTTTTGAACTCGCGATGTTAATTTGAGATTTTCAGGTGCATTCGTAAAAGCAACGGCCTTAATCTTAGCATTATGATCACACAACAAATGCAGTAGTTCAAGAAATTTTCCTTGGTTGTTTGAATTTTCAGATTCTTCATGTCCACGAAAAGCCAAACCTTGTCGTAGAAGAAATCGAACACAATCAATTGACGCACTCAATCGAATTCTACAATCTGTTCGAGCTTGATGCGATTGCTTAACGAGACATGATCAAATACTTTGCTCTTGATTCTTGAATGATTCATATTTCATTTGAGCTTGATTGTATGCACTACTTGAAGCCCCCAACATGTCTTCTAAGGCATTCTTTCTTTTTCCAATTTGAGAATCCATCGTTAAGAAAGGAACTACCGCTCAAACTGAAAAGATAGCAGTAAAAGCAAAAAATTGCATCTTTCGCTACACTATATTCCAACCAGGTAGGATACTCATCATACTACGAAACACAAAATCGCCTCTCTTTATTACCCATTCTTGTGGGTGGAAACACATGATTGCGAGGCTGACAAGGACCTCTTTGCATATATACTCTTCGAATCATGTCTCGATCATTTACCTCATAATTTTGTATTGGAACTCTCAATCCATGATCGGCGGGAAGATTTGCAACATCAACATCTTGACTCATCCGACATCCCCAACTTCACCAACCTCAACATCAACATCAACATTTATTTTATCACTTTTTTCTCGAACATTCCTTTCAACATCAACATCAACTTTAATAGGTTTACGTTTGAAGTATTTGTCCATAATTGATACAAATAAAAAAAAAAATCAATCACATTAGAAAAGACAGTTTCAATCTTCGTAAATTATTTAATTAGCAAGTTCACAATCTCACAAATTAGAAATCCCTAATAGTTTCATCAAAATCTCAAAAACCCTAATTAGAAATCCATATCAATTTCCAAAAATTCCTAAATCCCTAAACCAAAAATCAGAGGCACTGACACTGCTTCCCAACTTTTTTGTTAACTATATGGTGACCTTCTTAGCAACAAATCTCTATTGAATTTTTGTACTGGTCATTTATTAGAGTATCCCAACCAATATCAAAATCATCTAAATCTTTGTTAAATTGCCGAGTTACCTTTCAAAAAATAAATTTCAATTCAATATTCGGACAATTCACTGTCAAAATCCCTATCACAAATTCAAGATTCACAGTCAAAATCCCTATCACAATTCACAGTCAAAATCCATAAATCACAAATCACAATCATTAAAATCCCCTAATTAGAAAACCCTAAATCCTAAATTAGCAACATAAACACAAATCACACAACAGGAGCGGTCAGAACTTACCTCGAGAGTAGGCGAGTAGTAGAGCAGCCGGAACGGGAAGAGTGGAGCCGAGACTGTCAGAGTCGACTGCGAGCGCGGGCGGGAGAAGGGAGATGGGAGAGAGCCGAGAGGAGAGGAGAGGAGAAATGAGGAAATGAGGTGTTTAATTTTTGAGATGGGAGAGTCCGATCACCGGTGGGAGAGTGTGAGAGGCGAAGACGGGACGAGAGATTTCCCCATTTCGGCGTTGTCGTGTGGAGAGAGAAATGCGGGAGTGAAGAAAGGAAAAGTGAGAGGTTTAATTTTTTTTTTCCTTTTATATTAAAAAAAAAAAACTTCAAAAAACTAGGGGGGCAGAGGTTTAATTTTTTTTTTCCTTTTATATTAAAAAAAAAAAACTTCAAAAAACTAGGGGGGCATGTGCCCCCCTAGGCCTACCCCCCTGTCTGCCCTTGTGCTTGAGTGAGACGAGAGAGAAAAGTGAACATTACCGTAAAAGATTATGGAATTACCCTTGAAGCATTATTAATCTTTGAATTCGAATTCTTATCTAAATAGCAACTACTTCAGTCCTTTCCATCTTGAATTTGAATCTTAGCCCCTGTTTGATCCATATTATTTTTTTCATTTTCATTCTTCTACTCATTTTTAACCGCACATTCTTCAATAAAATAATATTTTCTATCACATCAAAAACTTTTCATTCTTTTTCAATCACATATTTATCATCATATCACTTCAAAAAAATGCATTCTCTCATTTTAATATGCACCAAAAAGTAGATACTAATGTCAAAATATCGGTGATCTATATCAATAATTCATTTCCTTCAAGCAGCCTAAATGTTAGGTCAAAGGGGAAGGAAAATGCTCAAATGTTGGGATAAGGTCCAAATGTTGGAAAAATTCGAAATTGGAATGGAAACAGGAAATACCAAAGGAGAAGGATAAGGCCCAAATGTCGGGCTATCATCAAAAATTTAATATTTGGACCAAAAATCAAAATTAAAATTTGAATTTAGAAATTGGGTTGAGATGGGTAGGCATAGACTTGGCTGATTTGTTTAATTAATTTCCTAATTTGTTTAGGAAAAATTAAAATAATTTAATTTATTCAATATAAACAATTAAAAAAATTATTTAGATCCGGTTCTTATTCGAGTCTTCGGTTCTGCGTTTAGAACCGAGAACCCACCCAAATCCATTTGTTCTCAATTCAGGTACCCATTCGGGTATTTAACTTATGAAGAACCACTCGGTTCGATTCAAGTTCGGTTTGATCCTGTTTAATTCGGGATTATTGTCCAGCCTACTCACGGCGAGAAATTGAACTCCTAAATTATATAAAAGTCACGTAAGTATTATAAAGTAATTCCTTGCAATTTATATCTTCGTGAGTTGTCATATATATGTATTACTCTCATCGGACTTTGAACAATCAAATCAAGGTGAAATGATCATTTTGTTCTTTCAATTATTACAGCACTTGCAACTCACATTTTTAAATTTTTTTTTTCGTGATACGATCACATAATTAATGATTCAAGTATCCACAACTATTGAGTTCAAATTTAAATTGTTCAAGTGGACTAATTTACCTCTCGAATAAAGTGATGTATTTTGAATGCTAATACATATTCACTACTTTGATTCCTATTATCTATCAACACACTGATGTGATGACCGTAATGAATTACTCACTCATTGACACTGATCGTTTGATTTCTTGCAAGTGAACGGGATCGTTATCAAGTAATATAGTAGTGAATAGAGTGTCGAACCCACGAGTACTACATATTTAATCGAGTTAAAATTAATTTCAACTTTAATCGAATATCAAACAAATTTTGTGATTTTTTTAATATTAATCCCTAAATTATCAACTAAANGTTACCCTTCTATCTCTCGATGAAAGATGCAAACATGATAAATGCATTAATAAGTACTATAACATCTATTGAAACCATATAAAGCATAGAGGTATATCTCTATCCTCTATCGAACTTTACAATATTTATTATAATGTGCTTAAACCCTATTGTCTCTCTCGATAACAATAAAATTCACTAACAATTCAATTGGTGATCAAACAATGGAAAAGAACAATAAAGACAATAATAAACATCCACAAATCAAATCAAATTAAAGTCAAAATAATTAATCAAAAACTAAAAATATCATAACAAGGGTTCATCTCATCCTAGCAACGTATAAAATTAGTCTAGGATATTGAAATTATAAGAAATCATATATAAGTGAAAAGATATAACCCGAATTTTTGATAAATTGAGAAGATGAAGATGAATATTGAAATCTTGAATCTCTTCAATATTTTTTTGATGAATCTCCACTTGTACCTTCTCTTCTTGGCCCAAAAATCAAGTTTGAATCTTCACTTGATTGAATTCTTGCAAGCCTCATTCAATTCTCTCACAAAAATTATAAATTATCCTCCTTTAATGATAATACTTGATGAATATTGGAGTATAATATGTACATGAGAGCTCTCCAATATGTATTCTGCTGTTATGTATTTGTAGGAGTCGAAAATTGGTTGAAAATTACATCCAAATTGATTTCCAAAAGAGTTCTAATCGAATAAGGAAAGTTCCATTCGCGCGCGGATTTTTTTATCTCTGCACAGTAATCAGTATTTTGGTCATAAATTTTTCTTCTAATATCCGATTGATTCGATTCAAAGTGCGTTGAAAATCTAACTCAAATAGCTACAACTTTGATAGAAATATGATTTTTCCAATTCTGAATTTTACTGTTCCAAAAATCGGTTTCAATCTTCGACTAGAAATCTATAATATAACTTGTGCGATTGAAATTTGATTGTGATCATATTCCATTCCTTTTTGAGTTCTAATTCCATCCCATTGTCTCATAACAATCTTCGAAGTATGATCTTTTGGTCCAAACAACTATTGAATCTTTTCAATTTGGTCCTCAGAGTTTAAATTTTGTCATTTTCCATAATTTTTGTTTCTTTCTTTCGATTCTTCGTTCAACCATTGAGTTTTACCTATATAACATAAAAACAACAATTTTGGATATATTTTGTCAAAAGAACTATCAAATATCGATATTTTAGGACCTCAAATAAGTGTAAAAATTACACTTATCAGACACATCAAGGAACTTGAAGTTCGTGAGTATTTCAGTCATTATACCACATTAATGTATTATTATTCATTATCATGGTCTGCTATAAATTTATCAATGCTTTTCTTGGTCCATTCCATACATTTTTAGGTGTATCACTCCTCGAATAAATTATCATTACGGTCAAGATAAATCGCATATGCAAATTGGAAAAGTAACTAATTCTTTGACCCAAATAGAGTGCCAAACTCTATTATTCAATCTAGGACAAATTCTTCTCATTGTACTTCACTGAACTCCTTATTCCAATCCGAAAAATGAAAGATTAGGGTTAACAGCAAACACCTGGGCTACCGATTGATGATCATTAATTGCTTACTCAAATATGTAATGAACAACTAAATCAAAATAGATAAATAATACTTATTTAATAGACAAAAACAAAATATTAGAGTTAATCCTAACACTATTAGACACCTATCTCAACACAGAGAACTCAATGGACAGAGATACTGTTAGAATTAGGGTATGATCCAAATTCTATTTGGAATTCTATTCGAAATTTATTTGGCAATTCTAGTTGAAATTTATGTTGAATTTGAAAATGTCAAAATATGGACAAAGGAGAAATTTTTTACGCTTTTCCGCTGGCTCAAGCGCACAAATCAGAAAGCTGATGCCCGCTTGGTGCTTGCCTGGCACTCGTGCAACTGTATCGTCTGGCCCAAGTCCCATTTCACTTTTAAAGCATTTTCAGTATTATTTTCATCTATAAATCTAGAAAGGGTGTAAAGCATTCCTTATATATAGTTAGTTCTTCATTGTAATTTAGACAAGTTAAACAATATTTTAATCAAGATATCTTTATATTCTTTATCCATATTTGAGTGAATTCTTATTTCCTCTGTCAATTATCTTTTGTTCTTGTGCATTTGTGATATTTACTTCATGTTATTGGTGGTGGTTTTTTACTCCTTTTTTTGCACCGTTGATGTGGACAACAGATATCAGGCACACTCGTATCCTTACAAGCTAATTTCAACACATGTAGATAGATTACAAGTCAATAATATCTAGACTTTGGCCGTGGGATAAGATTTATGACACGAAACAAATATGTTCATGCTCCGGCTAAATATATAAGCGAAGTTACACAATAATGAACTATTGATAAAGAACCAAACTAAAAATTAAGATCAAATATCAAACATTAAAAACCATAGATCAAACAAAAAAGAGATAATGTATAGCTTGTAGTTGATATATTAGCATCACCCTCTAAATGATACAAATAGTTATAGTGTTACATGTGAAATAGTGTCCACTGGATGAGCGGACATGTGGCCTCATCTGCTTAACCGATGCATCTTAACTTAGCTATCAATTTTGACCAAATTAGTTGGTAGTGCATTAAATACTCCCGAACAGGAGTGGCCGCCCTATAACCATTCTGACAAGACTTTAACCTTTTTACTTATTGAAAAATTCCAATCAATAATTCCAAAAGGATTTCATACATTCAGGATCTTCAAATGTAGGTTGTCCCCAGTTTTAATTGAGTTTCGGATTCTACTTCATTGAGCTCCGCCACTTCTGCAAAAGGGGGCTTCAATAGGTCCATTCCATGAAATCGTTTCGGTGCTTCGGATTAGTGGACTCTAACAGATCTTATACGCTCCACATGGGATACCACATGGCTTCGGCAAATAGGGCTTCAGTGGGTTAGTTGAACCACGTAGGAGCCTTGGTGGCAAAGTATAACAATAGTCATCCAAATCCAGGTATGTTTATTCATGTCATGCGTGGACTTTTGTTTTGAGTGGAATTTCTTTGGGGCAGGTCTTCCTGTCATCGTTAGGTTTTCAACAATATAATAGTCCTCCAAGTCCAAGTATAGATATTGATATCATAGTTGGAATTTGAAATCGAACCTGATTCTCGTATGTCCTCATATCCTTATGTAGTGCTGAACTACTGAAGTCCTTGCTTTGAAAATAGAGGAAATTTGTTTGATGAGCCGAAGCATGAAAGTGCTGAACTGATAAAAAGATCCTTCTTCATTAACAATAAAGTATGATTTTGATAATAGCGTCAATGACTTGATATTTTTATATTTTACCAAGAAAAGACAACTGAAGCATTTCAACTTCCAATACACTTACAACCGTTATTTATTAAATGCATAATGATGGCCACAAGTTGCACTTTGAGACCGATGATCGAGACTCGTACGTTAGAAATACACATCAATTTGAGGCGTTAATGAGAGAAACTGTTTGAATTCAACACCTTAGGTGTGGTTAAAAAATGGACGCTTCAGATGAGTGGATCTTGATCCAATGGCTGTGCTTCATCTCTCATTTGTATAAAATCCAAAAACATGTCATTGTTTTAACATTTTACCTTTGCAAAAAATCTTCAAATCTCTCCAATATTCAAAAACTTTCCAGCGTTTCTCTTCTCAGGCGACACCACGTTCTTAGAGCTTCTCTTTATTTAACTAACTTTTCTTCCCATCCTTCCCATCTTTTTTTTTTTTTTTCCAATTTCAATGGCTTGTGGATCGAGTTCTGGCAATGGGAGGGTAACCATTGCTAAGGTTGGGGATCAAGCTATGTTTGGGGGGTTAGACGGGCCATTGATTACGAATGGGATATGGGGTTACAAGAACCCCTTTTGCTATGACCTTTACCAAATTGGTCGAACTTAGAGAAAAATATAGAATAAAAAATTCCATAGAATTCTTAGAGCCCAAAAGCCACGAACGTGTCTGCTATCTAAGGCCGAAAATGTATAGCAGTTAGTGAATTCTTGTTTAGGGCGGGTATATGTCTAGCTCTGCATCCATTTTTTAGGACAATGTTGAGATCATATATGTTGGCTCGCTCCCAATTATTGCCAAATAGGTGGAGATGGTTGGTTGGGTCATATTTCCTTTGAAGAAAACCTTGCTTGGCAAGGATATACCCTTCTACGTCTTCCAATCCCTTTTCCAACTCCAGGTCCTTGGGAAAGAGGAGTCTAAGGGGTGGTACTAAATGACTCCTTGGGAGGCCCATACCCCTTTTGTAGTGGGTCTGCCTTTTTCTATAAAAGGGTTGAAGGAGTCGTGGTTCTAGATCATGGGGAAGTCATAGATGGTTGATGGAGATAAGGCCCCTGCCTGTACTATGCCAACCCAATATTTTGAAGCTCGTGAGTCCTTTTAAAAATATGTCATTTACTTATAACGTTGTCTGACACTCTTTGGTTTGCAGTTTCAGGGAATCACTTCGAACTTTCCCAGGTTAAGTGGGGCGCCATCAAAGATATCTAAAGATGTTCTTAAAGATCACACAACTGAAATCGTCTAATTGACCAAAGCAAGTTCTTCTTCGACTTCGGATTGATGACCTCAAAAGGTAAATACTAATGCCCCATGTTGATACACGGTACTTTGTATTGATTTTAACACAATCTCTACTGTTTGAAGATGACTTTGGGTGAAAGCAATACCCCACCCCTGACATGACTTCTATATTGAGAGACACTTCCACAGTGAGCTCTAGGGCTTTGAAGTCCTCTTTTGGAGGTGCCAAACAATTCAGGGAGAGTTTGGAACCAAGGGGCCTAGAGGATGGATAAGGGTAAAAGGATAGTGGAGGAGCCACAAAATAAAAGCAAATTATCCCACAACATTGGCCCTGTATTTGGGAAGTTCGGGACAAACAATGTCCTAAATGCCAAGAAAACCCCACATCTTCCACATTTGAAGTTGATGCAGGCTTCCTTCAATGTTGCCAATGCTCAAAAAGCAAGAGAGGCAAGTGAAGAGGCTGTGAAGGAGGTGTAGCAGACCTCCGAGGCTGTGAAGAAGGCTCCAATGGTGAGGACCTCTGGAAAATTCTGAAGATTTTTGGCTGGGCAAGATGAGGAGATTACCCCCAACAATGATAGATATGCTGCCACCTGAGGTCCAAGGTGCAACTGTGAATTTTCACAAGTTTTAGACTGAGAGGTAGCAAAATTATCTCTCCACCTGTGATGCGGTGGATCTGACGGCTACCTTGGTAAGCAAAAGTGCTAGGGCCTTTAGGGTTACTCTAGAGTACCAGGAGGTTCTGAAGGACATTCAGACATACAACCAAGAGTCATTTGAAAAATTAGTCTCAACAAACGAAGAGTTGAAAAAGATGAAAACTGAGGCCGAAGAGCGGAAGACCTAGCAAACTAAAGAGGCAGTTAAATTGGATTCAGCCTTAGCAAAAATCGAAAGTCTGAAGAGAGATGTCTATGAACTCCAGTACGAAGTGGTTTCCTTGACAAAGAATATTGAAGCTTCAAACAATCATCAGAAGCTTTGGAGAAGGTCAACTTAGAGAATGCAGGGCTCAAGGATGCTAACATGTTTCTGGAGACCCAAATAAGATATTATGTGAATGACGCTGAGCAGGCCAATGCTGACGCTCAGAAATCAAGTGAGGAGGCGGTCAAGGACTACATTGCCAAGTAATAAAGTGGAATTGAGAATTCTCGATATCGTTCCCACAGGGATTGAATTAATTTGATTCTAATTACTAAAACCTTAACCGAATCTATAGAATTTTTAGATGATTGTGAGGATTTGTAACTAAAATAAACTATATATATAACTCAACTAAATTTTACTAACTAACTAAATGCAATTAAAAGTTCAAATCTAAAATGAATGTTTGAATGCTAATTGGATTTTTCTTATGAATAACAAACGAGTACTAGGATCACGAATCCTCATGAAATGTTTGCTTTGGAATCTAGTTCTACAATATCGACAACATGTTTGATAATTTGGAAAATCAATGATCATAACATATCCAACAATCTCTCAAGAATTGGTGTACCTTTTCATGTAAGTCACCCGACTATATCTCTATGACGAATGTAAATTCACAAGAACGCATGTATTTTTATGATCACTTAAAGATTTACGCAAAGCATAGAGGTATATCTCTATCCC
>CAIGRF010392104.1:0-10071 GCA_903798235.1 Fraxinus ornus | reverse complement strand
ATATTCAATAATCATCATAAATGTATAATCATAAAAAAAACTAGAGCAAAGAGTACATGAATTATTATATGTACAAACATTAATTAAAACAGATTATTCATTTAATGTTTGATAAAATATTAATTTATTTTCATTCAACTAATCACTTCAGTATTCAAAACTCCAAAGAACAATACATCAACATTCAATCACTAGTGGCCATCCCCACAACATAAATGCAGGCATTACAGCACCCAGAACTTGGGACTTTTTGAATTTCAAAAGAACTTTTTGACTCACTTCAAACCACCTAATGAAGTAAATTGTCTGTTTGATACATAATCATAACATCCACTGATTCAGAAATTAAGATATTGCTCTTTAGCTAAGAATCAAACCAACACACTCCTCATACCGTGTTTTAGACGACCACAACAGAATGTTAAAACATTTCAGAAAGCTTTCATGACCTTGTAATGTCAAAAGTATTCTTAACTTACCACTCTAGACCCTCTATTCTATTAAAATCTATCAAACACCCAAATAATGAGCATGGGACAAGAAGAGGAAATAACATATAAAGATCATGGCACTGTGCAATTTAAGCAAGCAATATATCAAAAACATTGCCATAATTTAGTAGAATAGCAAGCTAATCTAAGAAAGTGCTGTTAGCTGATGGTGAAGATATTTTCATTGGCTCCCTGTACCAGGACCAACTTGATTACCTGGTTCCTGGTGTATCCGAGCAAGGAGATTGGCTGCAAAGAGCAACGTTGTCTTGTAGCGCTCATTTTTATCAGACTCAGATTCAGCACTTTCCTGAGCCACCCCATATGGAGTAGACTGAAGCTGCTGACCTTGATTTGTGTGCTCGACTTGGGAAGCCATAAAAATTGTTACCAAAGTTGATTATTGTAGATTGAATATGCAGAATTAAATTGCTGGAAGAGTCTTAATGATGGCCAGTGAAATTCGTGTTGGCAACCATATCCAATTCCTCATATTCACACCCATAAATTGACTAAACTTTTTTTTTTAAAAGTACAGCTATCGTGCTGATAACGTGTTATAAAAGAGAGAAAAGAGAAGAGAGAATAAAGTCAATAGACTTGTGTGTATTATTATGAGAACCAGAGCCCTATATTTATAGGGTCTAAAAGGAGAGTTACAGTTGGAATGAAATACACTTTCTGAACTAGGGAAGACTTATGATAATACTAAATAATCATCAATAATCATCTCATGGACCAAGTTATATGTTATTATTAATCATTGTAGTTTATAACAGTTTAAAAAATGATCAGTTGGTTAGAAAAATTAATATAAATCTTATGCATCGATGATGTTAAGTGTCAAGTCATATGTTATTAAATCGAACATGTTAAAAACGATATTAATTTTGGGATAAGATATGCGATCTAATTTTCGTATATAGAAACCATAAATTGTCTTCAACAAGTAAGCTTCAGTGTTTTAATATATTAAAAAAATTACTATAATGATCATTTTGATTTTAGTTTTTTGCAAACTTCAGTAACGTAACAATTGATGAAATAACTCAATAAAATTTATTTCAATTAGTAGACTTTTATAAAATAAAAATAAAATCTGCGGGTCTGATTCTTGCGCAAAAGGTAGGCCCGGCCCGGTATCGTTTCCCCATGGCTCGAAGAAATTCCCTAGAATTGGAAGTCAAATTGCATTGCTTCACAAATACATAGCAGTAATATAATTTCAGAGATTTCTTCAATTCCCCATCTGTCGATCGAATTCCGGGCATCTGTGATTCCGTTTTATTGGAGATGGTGCTTTCTCAGAAAATTCACGATGCTTTCAAGGGCACAGTGGAGAGGATCACGAGCCCTCGCACTGTCTCGGCCTTCAAGGAAAAAGGTGTGCTTAGTATCAATGAATTTATCGTCGCTGGCGATAACCTTGTCTCCAAGTGTCCGACCTGGTCCTGGTAAATTTCCGTTCTTATCCCGTGCCGAACTCTGAATTTACCTCTCTTGCCATCTTAATTTCTCTCTAGTTTGGAATTGGAAATTAAATTAGTTTATTATTCGCGAACCTGTGTAGATTTTGAATTGACTTGGTTTGAGTTGCCTTTTGTGATTGGTTAGGAGTTTTATGCCATGAAGGCGTGAAATACGTAATAGTTATTGTTTAGCTTAATAATTAGGAATTCGTTTATTTTTTAATAATGCAGAATCTGATGTATCATTAAATGGCTCAGATTAGAAAGATGTTAGACTACTATGTAAAATTGTTGTCTTGTTTAATTAGATGTTCCTGCTATGATATACAGTACTCCAAGCTTGAGTTTTTTACTTGAGGGCAGGCAAAAAAATAAAGTATGACTATACTTGAGATGTTTTCTGTTATGTATAGTTTTCCACCTGTCATAGTAAAAGCTGAGAATTTAGGGAATGCATATAAGCTTACTTGATGGCATGGAGAACTTGAGTTCATACAAATTCTATGAATGTAAGGGGTGATATGAAAAAAATAAAAATCTCATAAGCTGGTCACTCTACTTGCGCATTTGCCACTCCCTTCCCACCCATTAGTTAAATTAATGGAAAATAGTGACTTCATTGAAATTTCCTTACATGTTCAAGAACCACAATACTTTTAATGCCACATGCCTGTCAATATGTGTCTCAATCAAAACAAAATTTGTGATGTGAGATGCCAACTCAACATTCCATCGAGTTAAGTGTCATATATGACTGAGAAGTGTGAATATGTAATATATGTCTTCTCCATCAGCAAAAAAATGCAGTATGTAATGTTCATGTTCTTTTTTCACCTAATAATTGATGTGATTATTTTGATCGATTGTTTAACTGCATTGTTATTAATTTATGTTCTATCAATAGGGAATCAGGTGAGCCAAGCAAGAGGAAGTCATATCTACCACAAGATAAGCAATTCTTAATAACTAGAAACGGTAAGTGGTTTGGCCTTGTCCCCTGGGCATTGTTACATGAACATTACATGGATGAGTATGGATGGATTCAAACTGAGAGCTATTAAGATGAATACATAGTGTTTATGGTATTATTCATTTTTATAATGATTTAGTTCATGAATTTGTTGTCTCGTTTCTGTCACGTACAGATACTTGTATATTCTCATGCATAAACACTACTGAATACTACAAGTTTTTGCTGTACTTTATCAGCGATTGTGTTCTCTTCACTACATTCCTCAGCCCTGTATGATATCTAAGATTATAACAAGTCATGAATTTCTTCTGCACATTTTCTTCCTGGGTGCATGAACTAACCTTTGTGTCATTAATAACTAATATGAATAGTTTTCATGCACTTTGAATAAAGATGATAAACTTTTTTCTTTCTTCTTCTTGTTGGTCTTGATCTTCTACTTTTTCATTATCTGCTAGAGAATGGTAGATCTGACTGAGACTTCTTACATAGAATATAGGAGTACTGTTTCTGGGAATTCACTTGGAATCACTTTTAGTACTTTTCGACACTTGATATCAATCATCACCAGCTTAATTTTGTTTGCAGTTCCTTGTCTGCGCAGAGCTGCCTCTGTCGAAGAAGAATATGAAGCTGCCGGGGGTGAAGTTCTTCTTGATAATGAGGATAACGACGGATGGCTGGCAACTCATGGGAAGCCTAAAGGTTTATTATTGATATGTGATATGCAATTAAAAAGTTTAAGTTTGATTAGTTACCTTATTTGTTGTGCTATGCTGTTAATCTCCTTAGATACCAAGAGTGACGAGGATGAAAATCTACCTTCCATGGAGACATTAGAAATCAGCAAGAGAAACACAATCCAACCAATCTCGTCATACTTTGGAGGTGAGGAAGAGGAAGAGATTCCAGATATGACAGAATTTGAAGATGCCGATAATGTCGTTGAGAATGATGATCCTGTAAGTTCCTATTTTGTTCGTTTATCCGTGATTCTATTAAGACGGACTTCTTTTTTCTTTTATCAGCTAAAATCTCTCACTAAAGTGAAGTCTTCAGCAATGCTGCTGTAAATGAATTACACTATTCTTTGTGAAATATGGGATGCACGTGCTTGCTAAATTAAATTTTTAAAGATGTAAGGGCTGCCAACAAACATTTTACACAAGTTTGTGAAAGAAAAAATTCCTGACAATGCCACTGTTGATGAGGTTTTTGCTTCTGCAATAAAAAAGCTCACATAAAATATTTCAAAATTTATTCAGTGGTTAAAAACTAATTGTTCAATAATGGTAAAAAATGTCTAATGGTAAAGTTTGGCATCACTGTTGCACCGTTAGTTAGTTGTTATAAGGATCTTGTGCTTTGACCAAGTTATATTTGTTCAGAAATATTTTTTTGGGCTGCAATTGATTCATTTATTAAAAAGTGAAACAATTCAATAAAAAGTTGACCATATTTATGCATAATATTAGGTTTTTATGGTGAAATCTTCGTTTGTTCCCCATAAAATGGTTATGGGGTGGTAATTTTCTCTAGTCAATACACCATAATGTAATTTAGAGGTAGTGAAATCTATAACACTACGTTTGGGATGCTGGAGTAGAATCTACTGTATGCTTGCAAGTCCATGGAAGTTTGTTTTCACGCATATATCTTCTTTTCTTCTTTCTATTTTTTCACTGTAGAATAGGTTATGGAATACATTTGCTTGTAAAGGGGCCTTAAATAGGAGAGACTCCTTTGTTTTTACCCTGTTCTCCGTCTCTTTTGATTATCATCTTCTTGGTAAGTTCTTCGTAGATCGGTAATGGCATTTATTTGTTTCAAAAGACCTTTTAGAATTTAGACGCGGGGCTTTTTTTTCTTTTTGCGACTTTCCTTTCTTTCTGTCAACTGTGAACCTTCATGGAGCCCCAATTTCTTCTTTTCTTATAGGACTTGTTCTTTTTCGTAGTATTTTCTTTTGGAAACACACCAACCAAAAATTGGATGAATTAATTTTGTTAGATCGTTTTATGTTGAGAATATAAATAGGTCATCTCCTTTGTGTTGCATTTGTTGAAGGAGAATCATTTTGTCTTCTCTAAAATCAAATCTTCATAGAACTATCAGATAATGTATTGCAGTCACCTCACCAAGCTAATGGAAATAGGTATATTATCTTTTTTAACAGCCGAGGCGCCCATGAATCAATTCTTCATAGAACTATCAGATAATGTATTACGGGTCCCTTACCAAGTTGATGGAAGTTACATCATCTTTTAACAGCCAATGCGCTCATTCTGTTTGTTCAAGGCATTTAAGAAGACTAGAAATATTATGGTTATGGGGAATATTATCTGCATACTGTATGTCCTGATTGAAGTTAAACTTAGTCCCTGTTTGAGCCACATTATTTTTTTTTATTCTCATTCTTGTACTCATTTTCAATCACACATTCTTCAATAAAATAATATTTTTCATCACATCAATAAATTTTCCTTCTTTCAACCACATATTCCTCATCACATCAAAAAAATAATGCATTCTTGGCTACAAAATGTGCGCCAAACAGGGGCTTAGCATTTCTAAAAGTAAATGCACTATTCTGGAAGTATGAATTGAAAGTAATGTTTTCCAGAAAACCTTAAGCTAATTTGAGAACAAAGTGAAGTGCGTATGAGAGATTCAGATGATGAGTGACCTGATACCACATTTGAGTTAGATTGTTTTAGCTGGTATAACCAGGAAATCTTACTAATCATTGTATGTCTTTTAATTGCTATTTTTACTTTTTGTTGTGGTGTGATGGGGATGGGGCTTGAACGATACTTTGTGGAAGTTTGTTTGGGAAAGGGTGCTAAATTTCCAGTGAATAAAAGAATAGTGAAATTTTGAAGTTATTTTCAGTTTACTTGCTCCAATTTTACGTTTATAATCAAGTTGTAATTGGATGGTGTTTAGCATTCTCATCTCATTTTGATTTGGTATAATTTGTTATTGACCATTCAATTAAAAACAATAGAAGCTCATAGAATTTCAATTTTTTTTTTCTATGCAGGCAATACTTCCGACTACGTACCTCATGGCTCACGAGCCTGATGATGACAATATTCTAAGAACTCGAACATATGATGTTAGCATTACGTAAGTTAATGTTAACGTAAAACTTATGTCAGTTGTTTAGTTCAAGCTCCACTGCATATCTAATGCTCCCTCCTCTCAGGTATGACAAGTACTATCAAACTCCTCGTGTATGGCTCACTGGATATGATGAGGTTGGTACCTTTCATTATTTTGTCTGCATATTTCTGTGGATATCACTGTAATGATAAAGTAGCTTGATTAGCTCGCACCTTACTGTGAGCAAGTAATCCATTCCGTGACGCTTGAGTTCGTATGCAACAATCATTTAATCAAATGCTTTGTATCCTTGGCAGTCGAGGATGCTTTTGCAACCAGAACTTGTTCTTGAAGATGTTAGTCAAGACCATGCACGGAAAACTGTGAGATTTGCTTTCCTCCATTGTTAAATTTTATATTCAATTGTTATTTATTCCTTTGACTTGAAGATATCCAACTCTGCTAGACTTTTTAAACTTACTTTCATGGACTTCTACAATGATGTTTCTTTAGGTGACCATCGAGGACCATCCACACTTGCCTGGGAAACATGCTTCTGTCCATCCTTGCCGTCATGGGGCTGTGATGAAGAAAATCATTGATGTTTTGATGTCACGAGGTGTTGAGCCAGAAGTTGACAAGTAATTTTCTTTATTTATCTACCATGCTAACGAGATTATTGTACTTTTTCCCCCCATAAATCAGATGGCATAGCATAGATTGGATCGGATTGTTAGAAGACTGTTTTTTGCAACATTTTTCAAAACAAGTGTTTTATAATGGAGGAAATTAAACCATCAAGTGTCACAAAAAGTCGAAAGAACTTGAGCAATTTTAATCATTGGAATTTAACTATCTAATTTATAGCCTTTGTTCTCTTGTTTGGTTTATTTACGATTTTATCTCAGATGCATGAATGCTACATTCAAAGTTCCAGCAGAGACCATATTGGGAGGGTTTTCATGGTTGAGAACGTCTCAATGTTTTGGAGATTTTGTTTTAGGCAACTAAAATATATAATGATTGTTGTTGAGTTTGGTGTGTCTCTGTGTGTGTCAAATGGGCAAACGAAAAATTTGAGAAGTTGGGGAAGGGGAATGTAAACCAGAAAGTGATTAGTTTTGTGTTTTCAGATAGGTCCCGTGGAGTGCTCTGACCAAGTGGGAAATGAAAGAGAGGAAAATCAACACGTGTTGTGAGATTATAAGTACATGAATTCAAATTGGGGGCGAAATATATTGATCGCCTAAGAACAATGAGCAATATTTTTAATAATAATCATCCTTGTAGAAATGGAATACATGTGGGACACATTCCAGAATATAAGAATTTCATTTAATTTCGAAATTGAAACAATGCTCGTTTTATTTTGTGTCTATTTACTCGTAATTTTGATGCAGTTACTTGATGATATTAACACTGAGCACCATCTTTCTTTTAGGTACCTCTTCTTATTCTTGAAATTTGTGGCATCCGTGATTCCAACCATTGAATATGATTACACGATGGACTTCGACATGGGTAGCTCTAGCACCTGATTTCGAGGTAAATTCTATACTATTGAAGTAGTTATCCATTTGCTTCCTATGTTACTCGCTTTCTCATTTCCTGGTTTATGTAAACTTCAATGACATTTTAGAAGAAATGTGTTCTCCCCAAAAAATAAATCAAATTGTGTTGTTGAACCTTTTGCATTTTATTGCTGTTTAGTTAATTAAATTATTTTAATTTTTTTGCCCAGGAACCTCAATTAATGTCGTTCCGTTGAGTAAGTTTGTTAATCATGCTGCTTGAGCCATTTGCACGTTGTAAATAATTTTTATTTTTTTATTATTTTGGCTGTAATTTCTCTGGCAGGTGTGAAGCTAAAGCTGTTCCCTGGAGTATTTCTATGTTGTTGCATATTGCTCTGCTGTTCTTATCCTTGTAAATAAAACATTAAAGATAATGGACGTAATGCATAATTATCGTATTTATTATGCGTTTAAAATGTTGTTATTTTTATTTCCTAAATTCAGAACTCCGCTGTTTTTTATTTTTATTTTTTCAATTTCTGGCATTTATTCTTTTTTTTTTAAAAAAATGTTTGTTGATGCAATGATGGATGATGTTTAATAACCTGTGACTAATCAGAGACGTTTTAAAGTTTAGTGATCATTGACAAAAACAATATGGGAAGTATACAATCTACATTCGTCGTGTGAAGTTATGTAAATTACTTTTGCATTCTGGTGAATTTAAATTCAGATTTTACCTTATGGAAATATCTAAATTCACTTTTTGTCTTTTGTGATATAAAAGAAGATGCAGGTTTACATTTTTGTATTTTATTTGCATCTCTCTATTGAAGAAGAAGTTTTTAGTCACATTGAAAATTTAAACCCTTGTTGGAGCGGCATTTTTAGGAGTAGAATTCATTTCCCTTGTTCACGTGGCTTACCATTTTTGCAAGGGAGTCGAGTTTCTTATTTTATTGTTTTTTGTAAGTTCCATTTATATCCTCATTTCTGGCAAGTGCGGTGAACATTGGTTTTTTGTTTTAGGGGGAGAAAATGGACAGGATTGGTTAGGGGTGTCCGAAAGTCCCGAACCGAATCGAATCGAAACGAGCGGTTCTTCCTAAATTAAATATCTAAATCGAAAATCGATGAGTTTGGATCGGGTCTAAACCAAGAATTGAAATTAAATAAATCAGATCATTTTATAATTTTAATTTTAAAGTCCAAATCATTTTAAAATTCATTAGCCCGTTTTAAAGAGAATAAACAATGGAATTTGTGATCAATTTGCAGTTTTTGTAAAGATCACGGACCTCCGTCATAATTATATCTTAATAATTGATATGACTACATGACTATTTGAATTTGCTCATTAAATTTAAAGCCTTCAAATGAGATAAAATTCTAAAACTATTTCTCTCTCCTGAAACCCTAAGCAATTTCCATTTTCCACAGTCGCGTCGGTGCAGTACTTCTAAATTTAGGTACTCATTTATGCATCTATTTAAAACTATACAAAGTTTATTTTTATAATTGTGTTCAACTTCCATAATAGGGATCTAGTATGAATTTCTTTTCTAGGAGAGGATTTTTTATTTATAATTCTTATGTTATCTGTTGTCGTTTTCATTTTTTATTTTAGGAATAAATTTAGCATAAATAGAACTTGGAACTATCATTAATTTGAGGAAACTGCAAAGTAAAATTCCCTATTGAAACGTATTAGGTCCAGTCATAATTTTCAATATACTTTATTGTTTGTAGCTTGTGTTTGCTCCGGTTTGGACGCTCAAATTGAAGACAAGAAACAGAATGTTGAGAGGTCAGAAATGTGAAATCATTTCACTAAGGTACTTGGTGGAAAAAGAGCAAAATGTAATTATTGTTGGAAAACATTTAAGGCGATAGTAAATCTGGAACTTTTAGTATGTCATTAGTTATATTTATGTAGTATTGCTGTAAATATTAAAAAAAATTAATTATGGTACGAAACCGAACCGAATCGAATCCGAACGGTTCTATAATTATATTTGAACCCCGACGGTTACATTTATTAAATACCCGAAAATTTTGGAATCGAATCGAATTGAATCCCAACTGTGTTTGCACGTGGCATGTTCTTAAGTTTCACTTGAGCATGACTCACAAGGCTTTCTAATTAAATAATGGAACTGAACATTTTCCCATAAGTAATGAGCAAGTAGTGTCGATCAGTTATAATTCCAAAGCATTTTCATTTTTAATTTTCCAAGTTCAAGATTATCCCTTGAAATTCGTACTCTTTCACCGTCACGTGCCCTCTTTATTAAAAAAAATATATATATCAACTTAAAACTATTTTTTTTTTCCTTCTCGAATTTCTAAATCTGAATAAGTTTAGCAAAAAAATTGGTTTATAAATGTATCAGTTGGGAGCAAAAGAAGTCCCACATCGGCTAGACATAGAAAATATGATGGGTTTATAAGTGTAGGACAATATCTCCATTGGTATGAGACCTTTTGAGGTAAAGCCCAAAAGTAAATCCATGAGGGGC
>CAIGRF010392051.1:54729-64885 GCA_903798235.1 Fraxinus ornus | reverse complement strand
TGCAGCCCTTAAGTACCTTCTTGCAAAGAAGGATGCTAAGGAGCGATTAATACAATGGATCTTACTTTTCTAGGAATTTGACATCACCATTAAAGACAAGAAAGGAGTGAAGAATGTGGTAGCCGACCATCTATCAAGGCTTAACTTTCGAGAACAACACAATCACATTGCTAATCAACGATGAATTTCCATATGAGAATTTGTTTTCTGTCTCTTCTTTACCATGGTTCGGTCACATTGTGAATTATTTGGATGTAGGTGAGATTCCTAGAGAGTGGAGCGCACAAGATAGGATGAAGTTCTTGGTGAGGTACGTAATTTTTATTGGGATGATCCATGTCTATTTAAATAATGTCTCGACTATATTTTAAGACGCTGTGTTCCGAATGAGGAGATACCTAGTGTGCTAAGTTTTTGTCATAACCGCTTTGTGGAGGCCCCTTTTCTATAAAAAATACTGCTGCGAAAATTTTACAGTGTGGTTTCTACTGGCCTACCTTATTTAAGGACACTAATGAATACCGTAGATCTTGTGAAAGATGCCAAAAATTAGATGTTGTGTTCCGACGTAACATGATGCCCCTAAATCCCATTTTGGTAATTGAAATTTTTAATTGTTGGGGAATTGATTTTATGAGACCTTTTTATCCACCCTCTTTTGGTTATTTATATATTGTGGCAGTTGATTATGTATCTAAATGGGTAGAAGCATCAATAAAGATTAGACAAATCTTGGAGAAAACAGTGAACCATAATCATAAAGATTAGTCCTTAAGACTAGTTATATACACTTTAGGCTTACCGTACGGCTTTTAAGACTTGCATGTCACCCTATTGTCTTATTTTTGGAAAGCCTTGTCATTTACCTTTAATTTCGATCTAGAAGAGGACAGTAAGTTTAGAAAATTTCAATTGAATGAGTTGGAAGAATTGAGGAATGACGCTTATAAGAGTTCTAGAATCTACAAGGCGAAAACGAAAGATTTTTATGATAAAAACATTCTTAGAAAGACATTTGATCAAAATCAAAAAGTGTACTCATTGTAGACTTCACAAGCACCCAGGAAAATTTCGATTTAGGTGGACTGACCCTTTTGTGGTGAAACAAGTTTTTGATAATGGAGCCATTGAAATTGAGGATCCTTTTTTGGTTTATTTTCGTTTCTTGCTTCATTTGTTTTATTTTCAATTGAGTACTTTTCATGTTAACCATCGTTCCGACCCTATGTTAAATTATTCCAGTAATCAGGTCATACTCTTCATTTTCCCTTTGGTAGGCTTGATTAGACATTGAGGACAATGTCCGATTTGGTTGGGGGGAGAGTTCATTGTTGAGTTTATTGTGAATGGGCATTCATCATTTTACTACAACTTTTGTGTGATTATATATATATAAATTGCAGTTTTTATTCATTTATTTTCAATTTTTTTATTTTTTTCTAGCATTAGATTATAGCTTTAGTTTTGTGTGCTTGTGTGAGTTTGATAACTATGTCGGCTATGATGTGACTATTGGGATACGTATCAACTGTGAATAATGAATGTAGTGCAGTGTTAGATTAATCAGTCAAAACCTGTTTGTGTGAAACCTGACATTCTCTATGCACGTTACTCATTTTTGATATATTGAGTTAATGATGTGGTTTAGCCCCTGTTTGAAACCCATTTTGGGTTGAAAAAATTTTTTAGAATAGTGATTGATGTAAGAATGTGTGGTGGAAAAGTGATGAAATTTTTTTGATTTGTGTGTAATATTATTTTATTAGGAGAATGTGTGGTTGAAATGAAAAATGAGAAAGAGAAAGAGAAAGAGAAAGAGAAATGAATGGGTGCCAAACAGGGGCTTAGTGTTTAGAAAATAGTTGAACATAGTAAGTGAAACCGATCAACTTCTAGAGTACTGATCCATAATCCAAATATAGAGTAGTTTGGAGATGTTTGAGTAGTTACAAAGGAACATTAAGATGAGTAGGGATTCCATACATGAAAACCTTGTGTGGATTGTCTAAAACCCAATGAGACAGACAATGTGAAAGTTATAAGTTAAAGACTAGTTTTAGAAACTGAATGTCTAAAAGAAAAGGGGCATTGCGCTAATCTTTGAGTGAATAAAAGCATTTTTAGAGTCTGTATAACTCGGGTTAAGCTTGTAAGGGTGATTTAAAACTTGGTGCCCTATGATCATTTGATTTGGGAGTCATCGACCTAAAGCTCATTACATAGGTTATATAGAAAGCAAATGAGAAGATGTTTGAAAAAAAAGGAAAAAAATGGAGAAAACATGAAAAATGAAAAGAAAAAAAATACACAAGTACATTGATTGAGCTCCAGACATTCGGTTAATAAAACTACACATTTGATGAGAAGTAAGTAACCCAGTTTAGTCTTACGGGTTGAAGCAATCAAAACTATAGGACAATCTCGACTTGTTAAAATGTGAGCTTGTAATGGTGAGATCTATCCAAAACTAAGAGAGGGTAAGAAATATAATTGAAAAGTTCAACTTAGAATGCACATCGGGAAAATTGAGGGAAAAGCATAAGTTTCGAGTTGTGTATCTCTCGAACGAAGTTAGGATATATTTGACTGCTATAGATCAGGTGTTGAGCCAATCATAATCTGAATATGTTGACATGAGTTTTCATACACACACGTCGAGGTAAGCATGTAACGGGTGGAGATTGATTTAGTTTTGGTACTGTTGTAAGTGTTCATTTTTTTTATTACTGAATTCTAATCCTGAGACACGGTAGGTTGTCAAACCATGTTTTGTGTAGAGTTAATCTACATTTTTGTTTGAGAACAAACAATAATTTAAGTTTGAGGTAATTTCATACGTACAAAAAACACACTTATTTTATCGTTAAAACATGAAAAATTGTTGGTTAATAAGTTGGAATATGACTTAATTCTATGAAATTTATGTTTTGTAGGCTAACATAATGAATGTAACATAATTGGGAAGAAAAAAGGAAAGGGGGACCAAAATGAAAGTAAATGAAAGTTTGAGGACCAAATTGTAAATACTTAATAGTTGAATAGGACCACAAGAAGATACTTTGAAGATTGCTATGAGATAATTGGATGTAATTGGAACTGAAAAATGAATGGAATATGATCAAAATCAATTTTCAATTCGCACAAGATATATTCTAGATTTTTAGTCGAAGATTAAGACCCATTTTTTATATAGGAAAGTCCGAATTGGAAGAAATCTATTTCTATCAAAGTTGTATCCCTTTGTGTTATCTTTTCAACTCACTTTAAATCGCCTAAGTCAGATATCGGGAGATAAAGTTATGACCAAAATTGAAAATACTGACTACAGTGTAGAGACAAAAAATTCGCGCGCAAATGTAACTTTCCTTATTCGATTGGAACTATTTTGGAAACCAATTTGGACTTGATTTTCATTCAATTTTCGACTCCTACAAATACTTAACAATAAAATACATATTGGAGACGCCTCTATACACTTTATCTCATTTTTTTGGCTCAAGAACTTCATGAAGAACTAAACAATTAGGTGAAGTAAGAGATGAACACATTGAATTTTGTGATTTCACCATCTTTTATTTATGTAATTTGTTATTTTTCTTGTTAAACAATTCTAGGTTTAGATTTTCTCCTCATAAATTTATTTTGATATTGGTTTAACTCTTATTAGATTTTTCATAGACATTAATCATGCTTTTTCTGTCGAACAATCGAAATACTTGTTCAATTTCAATTTCATTTATTTTATTGGCATGATTATTTACTACCTTATGCTTAATGTATATGGTAGATTTATAATCTGATTTCAATAAATAATTATGGTAATTTGTTAGAGAAAATCTAGATTCTAGGTTTACATTTGAATTAAATTGGTTTTTAACGATAAATCTTCCAATTAGAGTAATGGGATGAAAGCCTCTAATTGAGTTATAAAAAATGAATAATTGACGTTGAATGATCTGATCCAATTGAGGGAATTTCGACGCTTCATTATTTTAACTCATTAATTTTAATTTCATTACTTGATCCATTGATATTTAAATTTTATATCGAAAAAAAAAATCGTTTTCAAACGTTTCACGATAAAACCCTAATTTGTTGAACCATTGAGTATTTTTCCATCCCCCGTGGAATCGACACTCCAAAACCGTGCTACAATTACCGCGTTATTCTTTTGGCGTAATTAGGTACACACTATGACCAAGAGAAATTTGCAAAAGTAAGAGAAAAAGAGAGGCAAAAAGATTTTCACTATCGGGTGCTGACAGAAAATAATATTCACCGTCCAAGTTCAACCATTCAAACGTCAAACTAAGATAGGTAGATGTGCTAGTGGTTATTTCATTTTGAATTATGAAGTTTCGTTAAAATATGAATGAATTGGTGCCTTAGGGTACGGTGCTTCGGCACTACTATAGCTGGAATAATCATTCTCTGACTCTATGTGTTACGATAATTCTATAAAAATTGAATTTTGTCGAAAATTCATCTACGTACGATGGTATGAATTTATAGTTCGAATGTCCTAATTTGATAACGAAATTCACCGATGATATCTATTGAGTTCCAATTCATGAGTTTATTCCCTTCCTACATGTTAATTCGTTGTACTTGGGACGTGGATGATAGTATATGAAGGTGTGTGGTGTGTTATGGAGAACCCGGTGACTAAATGTTTCTATTCGAGTATGAAAAAAAATGGTTACGTGTTTTTAAATAAAGGGGTTTCTATTAACATCATTTGTAAAAATATTCTAATAAGTTTTTCATGAATTAATTATGTTTAACAATAGTTATGTTTTATAAAAATTAAATTACAAGTTCATGTTTCTCACAAAAATTCATGGGTTAGCTACCAGAAAAACTTGAAATCATGACAATTCGACATCAGTAAAATTTTATATTTCACTTTAAGTAAATTGAGCTGATTTTTCCCCCAAAACAAACCATTGCGGTTTTGGAAAATATTTTAGTACCTCATATGTTGTCGACAAAAGCCAATTTTTTGGATATATTATATTATAGGAAGTTTCCCACTTTCTCTTAATTTCATAAAGTTTCAAAATCAATAACTATGCAAACGAATTTATTTTGAATTTTGTCACGCAAAACAAAATAACAAAAGAAATGGTTTGTATTTTTTTTCTTCCTAAACCTTTCTGCATGTGTTCACGTGAATTATAGGACTCCATGCATGGAATTGTTCAACATTTTCTTTCCTTTTATTAATTCATTTGGGATTATTTTAATACTATGTTATAAAAATTAATTAGTTGTTTTCTTAACAACAAACAATATGCTTAGAAAAAGAAAATATATTAAAGCCAAAATTTATGTATTATTTGAAATATACCAAGTATCATTCCCCAAAAATATAGTTAATTAAATTATTTTTTAATATAGTTTCTAAGTCAAGGCTAAGGTATTCTAATGACGTTTCGGTCCATGCGAGTTGAGGTGTGTTGGTAGTTGTAACGCCCTGCCCCACATGGACCAAAATGTAAATAGAACGATTGTACCTTATAACCTTAGACTCAAAAATTGTTTTACAAAAATAATTTAATTAACTATACTTTTCGCGGAATGTATACAGAGGTACTAAAGGATATGCTTTACCATCATTCAATGTTTTGATCCTAGGGTTAGATATCAAATTACCATGCCAATAGTATAACAAATGTCAAATATACACAGTATAGCATACGTAAGATTACCTACTGTATAAGGTATCCTACTCATGTACTCAATCTCTTTAAGAATATTAGGGGACTGATCCTTAGAGAGTTGGATTCCAGTGGAGCAAATTACCTTTCTTGGAATCTTTCATGGAAAATGTGATAAGCATTTTGTCAATATATCAAATTTGAGATAAAGCTATCAACTTGTTCCTTCGATTTCTTCAGATCTGAATACCAAGAACAAGCTAGTTTCACCTAAATCCTTCATATGAAACTATCGGGCGAAAGTAGATGATAATGCTCTCACATTATTTTCAATGAGTAGAATATCATCCACATAAAGCACCAAAAAAAATATAATTTTGTCCCATGTCTCTTATAGACACAAGATTTATCGAAGTTCTGATCAAAACTATATGTCTTAATTACCTCGTTGAATCTTTCGTTACAAAATCTTGATATCTGCTTCAATCCATAAGTGGATCATTGCATCCATATAATCTATAGTCTCCTTATTTGAAGTTAGATCATCAACTTGTACTACGGGGATCAGTGTTTGGACTCTCCAATCAACAAGTGCCTAGAAGATGAACTGATGACCATCTGACTTTGTCCAAGGGACAATTGATCATGGATTGTGGTGTCATTTGGAATCATAGTATTTTCATCAATGTTGGCATTACCATCAGGTGATGCCATTACATTTTCATTACCTTCAAGTTCAACATTCTTTGATCTATAAATCAAATGAAAATTCATCTTTTCCACTCATATAATGTTGTCCGAGTATATATGACCCCATGGGATGTTTGTCCCAGGTTGTGTTCTAAGAATTGATGGGGTAGAATTGCTCCCACTCATTTATTCCAATATGACCTTCCTCTTGGAATGACGTTCATTATTATACTTATCTTCCAGAAAGGTTTTATTTGTGCTAGCACAGACCTTCCTATCTAATGGACTATAAAAATAATATTCATTGGTATCTTTAGGGTATCCAACAAATAGACATATCTCTAAGCTAGACTCCAACTTTTCTTTCTTCCCTCCCTTTCAGCACAAGCTGGACCCCCAAATTTTGGATGTGACACAAGTTGGACTTGAATCCATACCACAATTTTAGGAAAGTCTTGAGAGCAAACTTAGAAGGAACTAAGTTTTAAGTATATATGCAACCGTCTCTAGTGTATATCCAAATGAGATAGGTAAAGTTGTGAAACTCATGATTGATCTAACCATAACTAACAATCTCATGTTTCTTCTATCTGAAACACCGTTCTGTTGAGATGTACTCAATTAAGAAACAATACCATTTTTTGTCAAGTAGTCCCTGAATTATCCCAAGAGATATTCACCACCTTGATCATATTGAAGTGTTACTCTTACGCAAATATTTATTGACCACGGTATGATACTCCTTTGATTTCTCAAAAGTATTTGACTTTCAAACTATTAGGTAAATGTATTTGAATATAAAGTAATCATCTGTAAAGAAATACTCATAGTCCCATCACGTAGGTGTATTCATAAGTCCACACATATCAGAATGAACTAAGTCTAATACTTCTTTGACTCTATGTCCTTATGCTAAAAAAGATCTCTTAGTTATTTTACCTTAAAACAAGAATCGCAAACTGACAATGGTTCAATCTGATCTTAACCGAGTTGAGAGGACCATCTCAAGTCAGCTTTTGTATTCTGTTGAGGTTGATTTGTCCAATGTGCCATAGATATGTATCACTAGAATGGTACGACTTTTGTTTATGGTTTGCAAAAGTAACTTTTCTTTCATATGTGGAATAACTTAAAATATTAAGACCATTTATCATCCAGCACAAACATGAACTTTATTCATTAAAATGCAAAGTGCATCAGATGCAAATTTTATAGAATAACCTTGTCCTATTAAATCAGAAACAAAAATCAAATTTCTACTTCATTCGCGGGGCGTAAAAACAGCCTTTAAGAATCAAACACCTACTACTATTGAGATAAAAATAAAATACTCTTGTCGAAACTTTTGCTTCTATGCCAACGATGATTTTAATCTGGGCTTCACTAAGGTTTTTGATTTCCTAAAGCACCCACATCGACATCCGGATGTGATTAGTAGTTCCAATTCTCCAATTCAGGAATTTGTTACTCAAGCACTAAATAATATTCAGTAACGAAAAACCTCGCTCGCACTATGCTTTCTAGCCAGTATTTCTCTAGTGTCCCTTTTTACCACAGTTGGAACACTTGTCTCTCAACTTTCCATATACTTTGGGCCTTTTGTTGCTCTCATACTTTTTGTTAGATTTCTTCCTCTACTTTTCAAATCTCACTTTTAGCTTGGAACAAAATAGCCACCAAACGATGCATGAGCATTGCCATTGTACCCTTAACATTACTTTTCACATTACAACTCAATCATCAGCATAGTTAATGATCTCTTCGTCTTGTGTAAGTGATGTCCAAAGCGAACTGTGAAAACATATTAAATGTTTGAAGTGTGCAATCATAGCCAAACTAAACTTTACAGGCATTCTGGATTTCATGTGGATATTTTATGAGGTATTATTAATGGCGTCAAAAGAGCCTTTCTATTTTGATCACCAAACATGCCCTACTGGGTCTACAGTATGTCATAGGACTTTCAAGCTTTCGTTGTAATATGTTTGACATTGAAGCCAAAATGTATCAACGAGCCATCTTATCTGCAGTCACTCATTTAGTATACGTATCCCTTTTGGACTTTTCAAATGGTCTCAGTAGGCCCATCAACGACATCGCTCAAGTACAAATTAAGTTTTTACACAATGAGTACGAACATCAAATTACGTTTTCAATCCACGTAATTTTTTCCAATTAGTTGATTTTGTTTTAAAATAACGAAAAATGCACTGCGATATATTTTGCTAAAAATAACCATTAATTTCATATTAAAATAAAATTGAGCACCAAATAACAATTTAGCATATGATACATGAATGCACATGTAGAGATATACCTACAACAACACAACGACTACTTGATTCTTGTGATCCAACATGCCTCTCTAGAGAAAAGGTCGTGTGTCAATTAATCAAGCTAAAGCCCTCCTACTAACTACAAATAATTGGATCACAGTTTAAAATAATTCAATCATTGAATTTGAATAATTCATCCCACATTCATCCAATTGAGGGTGAAATTACTTCAAATTTGGGACAACTGAGACCAAAATCCTATGCTACGGTCTTAAATGGGTCTCAAATAAATGACTTGGACCTAGAGACCCTATTTCTTTGGACTTAAATTATATCAAGCCTCTTTATGTTAATGGTAGAATGAAGGTGGTTCCTCCTATAGAAGTGGCAGCTTCTGGTTGTGAAATGTGGAAGACGACCTTGGTCGATACTTTATTGGTAAGAAGGTAGCTTTTCCAGTTGTGAACTCCGTTGCTCATATATTGTGGGATAGGTTTGGCCATAAGGAGGTTCTATCCTCAAATGCTGGTTTCTATTTTTTGAAGTTCGATTCTCTTCGCCAAGCTCTTTTAGTTCTTGAAAGAGGACCGTAGCATATGGCTTCTAGGCCGCTTATTCTGAAGCATTGGCAACCTAATATGACATTGGCCAAGGAGAATCTACGTTGCATTCATGTTTGGATAAAGCTTTATAATATCCCTTTTGAGTGCTTGACAGTGGAGGGGCTGAGTCATGTAGCTAGTGCTGTGGGACGTCCTCTCCATGTAGATGCGATCACTCTTACACGTAAACGTGTCAGCTTTGCACGTGTTTGTATAGAGATTAATGCTTTGGAAGAGCTGGTTGAGGAGTTTGATTTTCGTTGTGCGAATGAGGATTGGATAACTATTCGTGCTAAGTTTGAATGGGTCCCCATTAAATGTCTAGAATGCGGGGTACTTGGCCACTCTTGCTTGCCTCTAACTAAGCCTAATTCAGTAAGCATCAGGATAAACTTGCCAAGGTTTAGGTTGCTCCTTATAAGGCTAGCCCTAGTGGTGTAGCAAATGAGAAACCACCTATCGATGATGATTGAACCCATGTCTCACGCATGAAGAAGCCTGAAGGTAGCGTTGTTGATACTGGTATGGCTGCTCCTATTAAAGTAGACGATGTGGTTGATAATTCTAAGGAGGTGCGGGGAGAGGTTGATCTGCAATCTTTGCATAGCGATCTTAATAAGCAGCTGGTGATTTTCAAGGTGGCTCATGGAGCTTCATCTAGTGATTTTGATAAGCAGTTGGTGACATCGAATTCTGATGTATCTCCTACGTTAGAGTTACAAACAGTGCCTAATGAGATTTCTGATTTAGGGGAAGATGGAGAAGTGAGTCCGGATCCACTCTTCATTCTGAATGATAATGAGAATGATTCTTCTGCTCATCCTTCTAACACGTTGGAAACAAAAGCTGATTCACTTCAGAAAAAGAAGAAGAATGGTTCGGGAGGCAAACATAAGAAGGGCAAGAAGCATCACTCCCCTAGGGGAGG
>CAIGRF010392036.1:11734-25925 GCA_903798235.1 Fraxinus ornus | reverse complement strand
AACATCGTAAAAACTCATCACGATGAGCTGTTTGATGTAAGGTCTTCGAAAGGCATGTTTGTGGAACAAGTTATCTTCCGGGAAACTCTCTCCCCCGACATCTTGCGTCTGAACTGGACTCTTTATGTGTCATAATTCCTAGCAATTTTTACGACTGAATTAGGGACAGATTCACAGCGAAAACAATGTCGTATCACAAAATAAACTTGTTCCTTTTCGTTAGAATATCTCCGATCAATAAAGAAATGAGGAATGACGCTTCAAAACAATAAATCCTAGATTTAGCGGATTTTTGGTATAAACATAATATCCTTAAGTCTTGATCTTCCTTTTAAAATATAAGGAATTACGAGTTAAAGTCAAATTAATTATTATACGATATTAACCTTCTCAATTATATTGTCCGACTAGTAATTTTTATTTGTGGGGGAAAAAAAATTGGCCTCTGCTGTATACAAAATATCGAAGGAGAAAAAACATGGAGATGTAAAACTACGAAACCGGACTAATTCGTTTCATAAAAATTAGCACGTTTAATGCACGCACATTGAAATGCGGCAATCATGTTAATTTTTATTTATAGAGAAGCTTCGGAACAATTTTGGAAACATTTGCAATAATATCTCAAGTTTTCCATCAACTTACTCTTAAAGTTTTCCACCTGCGTCGCCCACGAAACGGTGCAGTCACATTGAATCTCTACGTACTCCATTTTCTTCGACACCCCATGAAGACTGGACAACTAATCGTTCGAGAACATACCAGAAACTTTATCCTAACGACTCCAATCAGATTCATGTTACATAAAAATAGTTCTGTCATTCTTCGTTGTAGATTTAAAATTTGATGGCATTTTTTTATCAAAAAATTATAATTGATTAATTCCATGTTTTTTCAATATAGTTTCATAGATAGGCACATAAAACCTACTTTTAACCCATTTGAAGGATTCTCTTTTATTTTGTTGTCCATAGTAATTGTACGGATCCTACATGTGTAGTTATACCGTCCAGTAGTCAACTGTCAGGTTGGAATGCGCATCGTTACAAAACGATGACACCTTACGGATCCTACTTGTGTAGTTATACCGTCCAGTAGTCAACTGTCAGGTTGGAATGAGCATCGTTACTCATCGATGACACCGTTTAAACAAATGTACACTGTTTTAGATTTGATGTGATATGGCATAATAGAATTTTTCGGATACATTTTACATTGGAGAGCCACGTACGTAAATGGTCACGAAGTCATACAGAAAAAAGTTAACATGTATTGAGGATAGAATTCGAATTCTTTGCAACAACTGAACTCGTTATTTCCCGAAGATTACGTTGATAACCTTTCACTTTTTCTACCCAACATATTCAACATCAACACGACTATGCCGACATGTTTATGAGGATGAAGTTACTTCTCTCTTATTTTTGGTATGCGTAGTCGGCATTCATCCACAATTAACTTTCGCAAACGAATCACAATAGTTGATTTTTCATTTGCAATATTCCTGCAGTATAACACAATTAATAAAATATCTTGGCACCTTCCTCACTTCCAAGAGTGAATTGGCGCTCTTTATGACATCCAGAACATCGTAAAAACTCATCACGATGAGCTGTTTGATGTAAGGTCTTCGAAAGGCATGTTTGTGGAACAAGTTATCTTCCGGGAAACTCTCTCCCCCGACATCTTGCGTCTGAACTGGACTCTTTATGTGTCATAATTCCTAGCAATTTTTACGACTGAATTAGGGACAGATTCACAGCGAAAACAATGTCGTATCACAAAATAAACTTGTTCCTTTTCGTTAGAATATCTCCGATCAATAAAGAAATGAGGAATGACGCTTCAAAACAATAAATCCTAGATTTAGCGGATTTTTGGTATAAACATAATATCCTTAAGTCTTGATCTTCCTTTTAAAATATAAGGAATTACGAGTTAAAGTCAAATTAATTATTATACGATATTAACCTTCTCAATTATATTGACCGACTAGTAATTTTTATTTGTGGGGGAAAAAAATTGACCTCTGCTGTGTACAAAATATCGAAGGAGAAAAAACATGGAGATGTAAAACTACGAAACCGGACTAATTCGTTTCATAAAAATTAGCACGTTTAATGCACGCACATTGAAATGCGGCAATCATGTTAATTTTTATTTATAGAGAAGCTTCGGAACAATTTTGGAAACATTTGCAATAATATCTCAAGTTTTCCATCAACTTACTCTTAAAGTTTTCCACCTGCGTCGCCCACGAAACGGTGCAGTCACATTGAATCTCTACGTACTCCATTTTCTTCGACACCCCATGAAGACTGGACAACTAATCGTTCGAGAACATACCAGAAACTTTATCCTAACGACTCCAATCAGATTCATGTTACATAAAAATAGTTCTGTCATTCTTCGTTGTAGATTTAAAATTTGATGGCATTTTTTTATCAAAAAATTATAATTGATTAATTCCATGTTTTTTCAATATAGTTTCATAGATAGGCACATAAAACCTACTTTTAACCCATTTGAAGGATTCTCTTTTATTTTGTTGTCCATAGTAATTGTACGGATCCTACTTGTGTAGTTATACCGTCCAGTAGTCAACTGTCAGGTTGGAATGAGCATCGTTACTCATCGATGACACCGTTTAAACAAATGTACACTGTTTTAGATTTGATGTGATATGGCATAATAGAATTTTTCGGATACATTTTACATTGGAGAGCCACGTACGTAAATGGTCACGAAGTCATACAGAAAAAAGTTAACATGTATTGAGGATAGAATTCGAATTCTTTGCAACAGCTGAACTCGTTATTTCCCGAAGATTACGTTGATAACCTTTCACTTTTTCTACCCAACATATTCAACATCAACACGACTATGCTGACATGTTTATGAGGATGAAGTTACTTCTCTCTTTTTTTGGTATGCGTAGTCGGCATTCATCCACAATTAACTTTCGCAAACGAATCACAATAGTTGATTTTTCATTTGCAATATTCCTGCAGTATAACACAATTAATAAAATATCTTGGCACCTTCCTCACTTCCAAGAGTGAATTGGCGCTCTTTATGACATCCAGAACATCGTAAAAACTCATCACGGTGAGCAGCTTGATGTAAGGTCTTCGAAAGGCATGTTTGTGGAACAAGAAGTTATCTTCCGGGAAACTCTCTCCCCCGACATCTTGCGTGACCTGAACTCGACTCTTCTAATTGTCATGTGTCATAATTCCTAGCAATTTTTATGACTGAACTAGGGACGGATTCAAAGCGAAAACAATGTTGTATCCCAAAATATAATTGTTCCGTTTCGTTAGAATATCTCCGATCATTAAAGAAATAAGGAATCATGTTCAAAACAATCAATCCAAGATTTAGCGTATTTTTGGTATAAACATAATATCCTTAAGTCTTGATCTTCCTTTTAATATTTAAGGAATTACGAGTTAAGGAGAAAGTAATTGTCATACGATATTAACTCTCAATTATATAGACTGACTAGTAATTTAAGTAATTGTTATTTGTGTGCAAAAAAAAAAAAAAATTAGCCTCATCTGTGTACAAAATATCGAAGGAGAAAAAACATAGAGATGTAAAACTATGAAAACGGACTAAGTCTTATTATAAAATTTTGCACGTTTAATGCACGCATATTGAAATGAGGCAATCATGTTAATTTTTATTTATAGATAAGCTTCGGAACAATTTTGGAAACATTTGCAATAATATCTTAAGTTTTCCATCAACTTACTCTTAAAGTTGTCCAAGTACGTCGCCCACGTAACGGTGCAGCCACATTGAATCTCCACGCGGTATTCTCTTTTCTTAGACACCCCATGAAAACCGGACAACTCATCGTTGGAGAACATAAAAGAAACTTTATCCTAACGACTCCAGTAAGATTCATGTTACATTAAAATAGTTCTGTCATTCTTCGTAGAAGATTTAAAATTGGATCGCAATTTTTTATCAAAAAATTATATTTGATTAATTCCATGCTTTTTCAATATAGTTTCATAGATAGGCATATAAAACATACTTTTAACCCATTTGAAGGATTCTCTCTTATTTTGTTGTCCATAATTATTGTACGGATCCTACTTGTGTAGTTATAGGATCCAGTAGTCAACTCTCAGGTTCGAATGCACATCGTTACTCATTGATGACACCGTTTAAAGTAGTGTACACTATTTTTCATTTGATGGGATATTGCATAATAGAATTTTTTGGATACATTTTAAATCGGAGAGCCACGTACTTTGGTCATGAAGTTATACAGAAAAAAGTATACATGTATTGAGGATAGAATTTGAATTCTTTGCAACAACTGAACTCGTTATTTGCCGAAGATTACGTTGATAACCCTTCACTTTTTCGACCCAACTTATTCAACATCAACATGATGCCGACATGTTTATGAGAATGAAGTTACTTCTCCCTTTTTTTGGTATGCATAGTCGGCATTCATCCACAATAAACTTGTGCAAACGAATCACAATAGTTGATTTTTCGCTTGCAATATTCCAGCAGTATAACACAATTAATAAAATATCTTCACCTTCCTCACTTCCAAGAGTGAATTGGCCCTCTTTATGACATCCAGAACATCGTAAAAACTCATCACGGTGAGCTGTTTGATGTAAGGTCTTCGAAAGGTGTGTTTGTCGAACAAGTTATCTTCCGGGAAACTCTCTCCCCGGACATCTAACGTGACCTGAACTCGACTCAACTAATTGTTATGTGTCAAAATTCCTAGCAATTTTTACGACTCACATCGAAAACTATGTCGTATCCCAAAAATATAATTGTTCCATTTCGTTAGAATATCTTCGATCAATGAAGAAATAAGGAATCATGCTTCAAAACAATAAGTCCTAGATTTAGCGGATTTTTGGTATAAACACAATATCCTTAAGTCTTGATCTTCCTTTCAAAATATAAGGAATTACAAGTGAATGTAATTATTTTACGATATTAACCTTCTCAATTATATTGACTGATTAGTAATTTTTAAGTAATTTTTATTCGTGAGCAAACAAAAAAAAAAGCCTCAGCTGTGTACAAAATATCGAAGGAGAAAAAACATGGAGATGTAAAACTATGAAACATAACTAATTTGTATTATAAAAATTAGCACGTTTGATGCACGCACATTGAAATGAGGCAATAGTGTTAATTTTTATTTATAGAGAAGCTTCGGAACAATTTTCGAAACGTTTGCAATAATATCTCAAGTTTTCCATCAACTTACTCTAAAAGTTTTCCAAGTGCGTCGCCCACGAAACGGTGCAGCCACATTGAATCTCTATGTATTCTCTTTTCTTCGACACCCCATGAAAACTGGACAACTCATCGTTGGAGAACACACCAGAAACTTTATCCTAATGACTCCAGTAAGATTCGTGTTACATAAAAATAGTTCGGTCATTCTTCGTTGAAGATTTAAAATTGGATGGCAACTTTTTATCAAAAAAAATCATAATTGATTAGTTCCATGCTTTTTCAGTATAATTTCATAGATAGGCACATAAAACTTACTTTTAACCCATTGAAAGGATTCTCTAATATTTTGTTGTCCTTAATTATTGTACGGATCCTACTTGTGTAGTTATAGCATCCAGTAGTCAACTCTCGGGTTGGAATGTGCATCGTTACTCATCGATGACACCGTTTAAAGTAATGTACACTGTTTTAGATTTGATGTGATATTGCATAATAGAATTTTTCGGATACATTTTACATCGGAGAGCCACGTACGTAAATGGTCACGAAGTCATACAGAAAAAAGTATACATGTATTGAGGATAGAATTTGAATTCTTTGTAACAACTGAACTCGTTATTTGCCAAAGATTGCGTCGGCAACCTTTCACTTTTTCGACCCAACATATTCAACATCAACATGACTATGCCGACATGTTTATGAGAATGAAGTTACTTCTCTCTTTTTTTGTTATGCATAGTAGGCATTCATCCACAATTAACTTATGCAAACGAATCACAATCGTTGATTTTTCGCTTAAAATATTCTAGCAGTATAACACAATTAATAAAATATCTTGGCACCTTCCTCACTCCCAAGAGTGAATTGGCTCTCTTTTTGACATCCAGAATATCGTAAAAACTCATCACGGTGAGCTATTTTATGTAAGGTCTTTGAAAGGCGTGTTTGATGAACAAGTTATCTTCCGGGAAACTCTCTCCCCCGACATCTTACGTGACCTGAACTCGACTCTTCTAATTGTTATGTGCCATAATTCCTACCAATTTTTACGACTGAACTAGGGACAGATTCATAGAGAAAACAATGTCGTATCCCAAAATATAATTGTTCATTTTCGTTAGAATATCTCCGATCAATAAAGAAATAAGGAATCACGCTTCAAAACAATAAATCCTAGGTTTAGCGGATTTTTGGTATAAAAATTATATCCTTAAGTCTTGATCTTCCTTTTAAAATATAAGGAATTACGAGTTAAAGTAAAAGTAATTATTATACGATATTAACCTTCTCAATTATATTGACCGACTAGTAATTTTTAAGTAATTGTTATTTGTGAGCAAAAAAAAAATTAGCCTCATCTATGTACAAAATATCGAAGGAGAAAAAACATAGAGATGTAAAACTATGAAACCGGACTAATTCTTATTATAAAATTATGCACGTTTAATGCATGCATATTGAAATGAAGCAATCAATCGTGTTAATTTTTATTTATAGAGAAGCTTCGGAACAATTTTGGAAACATTTGCAATAATATCTCAAGTTTTCCATCAACTTACTCTTAAAGTTGTCCAAGTACGTCGCCCACGTAATGGTGCAGCCACATTGAATCTCCACGTATTCTCTTTTTCTTAGACACCCCATGAAAACCGGACAACTCATCGTTGGAGAACATAAAAGAAACTTTATCCTAACGACTCCAGTAAGATTCGTGTTACATTAAAATAGTTCTGTCATTCTTCGTAGAAGATTTAAAATTGGATCGCAATTTTTTATCAAAAAATTATAATTGATTAATTCCATGCTTTTTCAATATAGTTTCATAGATAGGCACATAAAACTTGCTTTTAACCCATTTGAAGGATTCTCTCTTATTTTGTTGTCCATAATTATTGAACGGATCCTACTTGTGTAGTTATATCGTCCAGTAGTCAACTCTCAGGTTGGATTGTGCATCGTTACTCATTGATGACACCATTTAAAGTATTGTACATTGTTTTAGATTTGATGTGATATTGTATAATAGAATTTTTCGGATACATTTTACATCAGAGGGCCACGTACGTAAATGGTCACGAAGTCCTACAGAAAAAAATATACATGTATAGAGGATAGAATTCAAATTTCTTTGCAACAACTGAACTCGTTATTTGTCGAAGATTACGTTGATAACCTTTCACTTTTTCGACCCAACATATTCAACATCAACATGAATATGCCGACATGTTTATGAGAATGAAGTTACTTTGAAAATGTACTTCTCTCTTTTTTTGGTACGCATAGTCGACATTCATCCACAATTAACTTATGCAAACGAATCACAATAGTTGATTTTTCGCATGCAGTATTCCAGTAGTATAACACAATAAATAAAATATCTTGGCACCTTCCTCACTTCCAAGAGTGAATTGGTGCTCTTTATGACATCCAGAACATCGTAAAAACTCATCACGGTCAGCTATTTGATGTAAGGTCTTCGAAAGTCGTGTTTGTCGAACAAGTTATCTTCCAGGAAACTCTCTCCCTCGACATTGTACGTGACCCGAACTCGACTCTTCTAATTGTTATGTGTCATAATTCCTAGCAATTTTTACAACTGAACTACGTACAGATTCATAGAAAAAAAAATGTCGTATTCCGAAATATAATTGTTCCGTTTCGTTAGATTATCTCCGATCAATAAAGAAATAAGGAATCACTCTTAAAACAATAAATCCTAGATTTAGCCGATTTTTGGTATAAACATAATATCCTTAAGTCGTGATCTTCCTTCCGAATTATAAGTTAAAGTACTTAGTATATGATATTAACATTCTAATTACATTGACAAACAAGCAATTCTTAAGTAATTGTTATTTGTGAATCGATAAAAAATAGCTTCAGTTGTGTACAAAATATCGAAGGAGAAAAAACATGGAGATGTAAAACTATGAAACCAGACTAAGCGGTATTACAAATATTTGCACACTACAAATACTCCAAAATAGAATTGTTATTTTATGTGAGAATATCTTATATCAATAAAGGAATAAGGAATCACACTACAAAACAATAAATCCTAGATTTAGCAAATTTTTGGTATGAACATAATATCCTTCAGTCGTGATCTTCCTTTCAAAATATAAGGAATTACAAGTTAAAGTAAAAGTAATTATTATACGATATTAACCTTCTCAATTATATAGACCGACTAGTAATTTTTATTTGTGGGGGAAAAAAATTGATCTCTGCTGTGTACAAAATATCGAAGGAGAAAAAACATGGTGAGCCACGTACGTAAATGGTCACGAAGTCATACAGAAAAAAGTATACATGTATTGAGGATAGAATTTGAATTCTTTGTAACAACTGAACTCGTTATTTGCCAAAGATTGCGTCGGCAACCTTTCACTTTTTCGACCCAACATATTCAACATCAACATGACTATGCCGACATGTTTATGAGAATGAAGTTACTTCTCTCTTTTTTTGTTATGCATAGTAGGCATTCATCCACAATTAACTTATGCAAACGAATCACAATCGTTGATTTTTCGCTTAAAATATTCTAGCAGTATAACACAATTAATAAAATATCTTGGCACCTTCCTCACTCCCAAGAGTGAATTGGCTCTCTTTTTGACATCCAGAATATCGTAAAAACTCATCACGGTGAGCTATTTTATGTAAGGTCTTTGAAAGGCGTGTTTGATGAACAAGTTATCTTCCGGGAAACTCTCTCCCCCGACATCTTACGTGACCTGAACTCGACTCTTCTAATTGTTATGTGCCATAATTCCTACCAATTTTTACGACTGAACTAGGGACAGATTCATAGAGAAAACAATGTCGTATCCCAAAATATAATTGTTCATTTTCGTTAGAATATCTCCGATCAATAAAGAAATAAGGAATCACGCTTCAAAACAATAAATCCTAGGTTTAGCGGATTTTTGGTATAAAAATTATATCCTTAAGTCTTGATCTTCCTTTTAAAATATAAGGAATTACGAGTTAAAGTAAAAGTAATTATTATACGATATTAACCTTCTCAATTATATTGACAGACTAGTAATTTTTAAGTAATTGTTATTTGTGCATGATTAAAAATTATATCGGATGAGAAAAACGTGGAGATGTAAAACCTTGAAACTGAACTAATTGGTATTATAAAAATTTGCACATTTAATGTACGCCTATAAGAACAAGGTAATTTGAATTTATAGAGAACCTTTGGAACTATTTCGGAAACATTTGCAATAATATCAAAAGTTTTTCATCAACTTACTCTTAATGTTTTCCATGTGCGTCGCCCACGTAACGGTGCACGCACATTCAATCTCTACGTATTCTCTTTTCTTCAACACTCCTTGAAAACTGGACAACTCATCGTTGTGAACATACCAGCAACTTTTTCCTAACTACTCCAATCAAGTTCACGTTACATAAAAATAGTTTCCTTAAATCACAAACTAAAAACCTATATACTTCAATGATCTTATGTCACATTACAAATAAAAGAGATAAATAATTCTTTGCGACTGCTCTAGTTCGTTTTGCCACATATTTTGACCCAATTTATAGAACTGCGACATCCATTATAATGAGATGTCTACGAGGGAGAAGTCAGACTCAATTAAAAATAGAAGCGATTTATTATATATATATATATATAGTATGTGGGAGAATTCTCTGTTTTTGCTTGTACGAGCATCATGATATATTTTGCAATCTTCGATCCTTACTTCAAAGAGTGAATTTAGGCACTTTACGACATCTAAAACAGCGTGTAAATTCATGACAATGAATTGTTTGATGTAAATGTCTTTGAAAAGAATGGTTCGGTGTTCTTACTATCTCTCTGTTTCTATATATTTATCACAAAATTATTATACGTATCCTACTTTTATAGCTACAGTGTCTAGGAGTCAACTCTCACGGGATAAAGCAAAAAAAGGTAACACTTTCAATGTTGATAATTCTCTTATCAACCCAACGCCCACATTATTGCTCATTGTCTATCCCACACCCAATATCGTTTACTGTCCAACTTGAATGTCAGAATGCCTGCAACAGTTGCACTCCCCCCAAATCTACAATTACGTAGATAATACTGGTGTCCAAGCGTGCACATAATACACATGAATGAGAAATGAGCCAAAATTTGTTAACAGCTAGATCTCACCAAATTTGGAAGTTAACACACTCAATCGAACTTAAGACTAGAAAAAATTGTCACAAAAATCATACTACTAGTACCCTCATCGATGAATATCAACCCCACCAAATAAGCGTGCCAGTATAGAGACCACATGAAGTTTCATAATTACAAACAGTGAGGTAACATAAATTACAAATAGCAAGCTTACTTCAGATTCGAAAAGTAAAAGAAGAAATGATTTCACTAGTTATATTTCCATGTTATTTTAAACCTTGCATGAAATTGGAAAGGCTTAAATAATGGAAGCCAACCAATATAATAAGATCAATACAAGGTATATCCAGTCAAACGAGATTGATCCATTCAAGCACAACAAAGTCAGTTATAGTCGAGATGAATTCAAACTGCTAAATGTTCGTGCTTTCTAGTAACTGCCGCAACATAAACTCTTTTACTCCAGGCTAAAGTCACAGTCCTCAATCTCTGTACTTGTAGTTCTTGACGTATGGATTTGAGTATTCCAACAACTTAACCATCAAATAATACAAGAAAAGCTATCCACAAGATTTTAATATTTTACCCAATAAAAACGAGGTTGCACCATTACACAGTATAATTTCTGGAGAACACCTACAAGTGCATCAGGGAACTTCTGTCAGCCAAAGCACCAAGAGAAAATACCAGAAATAGACTTTAGTAAAAAGTAAAAACTACTGATGGCTTGAAAACCCATAGGAAATAACGTTTGAACTGCAAATCAAAATACTTAATTATCATTTGAAGAAAAAATGACTAGTTTTAGGCCACCGCGAGTAAAACAGACAATTAGACACCTGACATATGTCATGATCCACACCAAGATCTGAATTTGCAAATTCCACGACGATCTTCTGCAAAGGAATCTCGAATAGATTGTACCATAGAACAAACAGCTGGAACTAGAGACAATTCCTCATGCTGCTCCTGAAAGGTTGATGTTTTCGGAAATATTTTAACAGGTACCTAATCCCAAACTATAGATAAAGAAACAGCATTTTTGCCATTTTATACCAATTTAGTTAGACGGTCTTCCATACTTCCAGAGTTTTCATCAATGGGCATAAATATCATTCTATAAGCTGCCCGTAGGCTCTTTATCTGAAACCTTCCAAAGAAAATTGCAAGGTTAGTCATGTGACCGGAAAGTAGTAGATAGACTCAACAATTCACTCCATTTCCAAAATAGTAGCAAGCAGAGAATTCATACAAAATGCAATCACGATATCAAGAATGATATTAACAGCTGAAGTCGTGCATAAAAGCCCATAGGTTCAGGTTGAATTTTTATATGGAAGATATAACACTTCAAATTGCTTGCAACATTACATAGTAAACAAAATCCATAACGACCCAAGTCGTTAGCTCACGTACTGTCATGGTACCGGGATTCAATTTAAATCTCTCATTAAACAGATGTCTTGAGTTAGAATCTTGGAGAACGCGATAGATAATCGTGAGAGGGTAAGTGGACATAGTCCCACCCAAAGCAAACAGTAAGTAAGCTAACGGCTTGGATATAGAGACCCGGATCGTTACAAAATCCACCCCCATCAAACTTAGTTCAATGAAAAGATCTCCATGCTGTATCACCTATATCATGAGTTTTCAAATCTATGCAAGGGCAAAGCCAGGAATCACTTTTGGGGGCTGAATTTTTAAAGAAGTCCTTACGTGAATAAAATTCATATATAACTGAAAAAGGTCGTTATATGGAATTACTATTAAAATTTATCAAGTCTCAAGTACCTATGTGACAGCTGAAAAGGTCAAAATTGACAAACCTTTTCTTTTACTAGTCAAAATCTCAATGTACTTACATCTTCTCTACCTACTCATCCAACCCAACGTTTTCTGACCCATAAAGTCTAAAATTGACTTTTTAGTATTAAAAAAAACCCTTTATAATTAGGGCAAGGACTTGTCAACAAATTTGCATGTAATTTTGCAAAGTTCTCTTCATTTTCAATTAATAAAAATTGATATAATCGCTTCCAAAAAATCACCCATTAAGTTGCTACCCATAAAATTTATACACTATTTGTATTCATCCACATCCAATTATTCCAATAATCATTATCAGATCATATAATCTTAACCTTAAGGCTCTTAACATAAGCAAATAAACTGCAAAACCAATGGTCCCATAAATGGGTGGATGAAATTAGAAATTAAATTCAGGTTGAATTTTGGGTGGTTGAAATTAGAAACTGAATTTTTTGCATTGGGCTGACAAGGTAGGGGTATCACGATATGGGCTTAAATGTGCAATTGGGCATTAGGATAATATAAATCTACACTGCACAGGTTTGAGAACAATTGTTTCCCAGCACACTTTCATTGATATGAAGACTGAATTATATACACACAGTCTAGAGTTCTACTTTAGGAATGATATACATAATTGATCCTAAATTATGCTATGGTTATGAGAATAAATATATTTAGCTGTTACAGAAATTATACACCCCAATTTCAGCCTAGATATATTCTGTTTTGCTGTGAACTTGATTCACGCAATCTTCCTTTATATAGGATAGGGCATGAAATTAAATTTCGGTTGAATTTGGGTTAGAAACTCAATTTATTACATTGGGCTGACAGGGTAGGGGTATCACGATATAGGCTTAAATGTGCAACTGGGCATTAAGCTAGAGCGTGAGTAGACTAATTTAAAGTTGAGCTGCGCGTTGATTTGGTGTGGACTATAATATAGAACTTTGTTTCTGGGCTTGGGCAAGAGCCAGGCCCTCCCCCCAATCCGCCCCTGATCCCATGTACTCTTATGTATCTTATCAACATGGTTTCTATGAACCTACTCCACAATTGCCCAAAAACAAACAAGGAGAACAGAACATTTACCATCATTGTATGCTTTTGTTTCACTTCAATAGAAGTGGATGAAAGTTCTCGACATAATTTTTCATGTAATCTTTAGACCCAAACCAACTGATGTAACTGTTGTGGGGACAGTAAAGAAGAAATGGTATATTAAATAATAAATAACAATAAAATAAGTGGAAGCATGGTGAAAACAAAAAATAAAATCCAATTTCAGTCTCAAAAGAGAGAGAATGTTCTACAGTGTTCTCAAAGTTCAAAATTTCAAATAGAGAAGAATATGCCCTACAGACTACATTGCCTTCTCAGGTCCCATTGTGATGCAACCATAAATACACAACTGGAAATCCTCCAACACGATTAAACTACAAAAACCAATGCAGTGTGAAGAGACCAAAAACTAACCTCTAGGGTTGAGAATCCACGTCGTCGTAGACCTTCTAGATTTAATCCACGCAGCTCAGCTCTTTCTCCAGAAACCATTGTGTACTTTGGAACGTCTTGAGAAACCTTCGGAATACGAGAAATAAAAGCTTCAACATGAATGGGACTCGAGTGATTTACAAATAACCTAGCTATATACTATCGTTTGCAAACCTACCAATAAAACAAATTGCATTAGATAAAAAATAGAACACGCTGGATATTAAATCTCCATTACATTTTGTACTCTTCTTGCCATGCTTGCACATAATTCCTAACAATACAACACTTAAGTGCAAGGCAAATCCGTAATAACTAAGGGTCCGTTTGATTGCAAGGGTGGAAAATGGTCGGAAAGAAAATGAATTACATGGAAAGTAATTGCCTAGAAATTATTTTCCAGGGAATTGTTAATTAAGTGTGTTTGATTGGTATAATTTTTCACCCGAAAAATTTTAAAATTTTGTGTTCGTTTGACTTTGTTTTACATGGAAATTGTTTCCACAATTGATTATAAAATTT
>CAIGRF010392022.1:8356-32259 GCA_903798235.1 Fraxinus ornus | reverse complement strand
AACTAGCATATTTAATTCTCGTATCATACTTTGCACTTATATCTTGTGTGTTAAATTGTTTTGAGACTAAGTGTCGAAAAAGTTTCAAAAATCAATTCACCCCCCTCTTGGTTAGTTATTCTTATGTTATCATTATGAAATCATGATAGTTTTCAGTTTGCTTCAACTTTCAAGTATGAATTAGATTTGGAATTGGGGGAAATTAAAATTGGAATTTGGAATTGGAATTGGATTTAGGGTTTGGACTTTGGAACTGAATTTGGAATTGGGGGAATTGGAACTTTGGATTTGGACTTTCAATTATATATTATCAACAAAATATAACGAGTAATGACACTACATTCAAATATGTAAAACTATCATAATGAAAGTAAATGCATTTTAGAATTGAAATTAAGTTAACGTACATTCATCATTCATGAGAAATTTGTTGTATGAGATTATGAGAGACGAGTTCATTGATTTAGTGCGTTTACATATATATTGAATAATTTTTAATATTATATAATTAAATATTATTAAACGACATCGCTCTTACGATTGTTGATTGTCGACGTTGACAGGAAGAGGAAAATAGCGAGCTCGAAATAATAAATAGAAGCTTCCAATTCGATTTCTCCAGATAGAATCAGCACCACTGTAGAATAAGAGATTTTGGTAAAATTTATGTCAATTTGATTAATTGAATTTGGGCTCAAAATTAGAAATAGGAAAATCATATTTTGTGTTTGTGCTAAATTAATTAGATAGCAAAGTTATTTGAAAAAATAAAATAATTCGATTTATTTAAGATTTTAAAAAAATAGGAATATTCGGTTCTTTATTCGTTCGGGTATTTAATTTAGGAAAAATCGTTCAGTTTGGTTCGGTTCAGTTTGATTTGAGTCCGGTTCGGTCGGTTCTGTTCGAGAATTTTGTCTAGTCCTTTGGAATCCATTAGAAATAGATTTTGAAAAAAAAAATGTATTTTGGAATAGTGATTTTTTGAAGAATGTGTAGTTAAAATATAAAGTAAAATTTTGAGTTTACGTATAATATTATTTTATTGGAAAATGTATAGTTTAAATTAAGAAAGAAAAAAAGCATTTTTTTTTTTTTAATGGGGCACAGACATGAGCTAAACTTTGCCAAAAAATTCGGAACATGGCTTGCTATTTTTTGGTTGTGTAACCCTATACGTTTTGGTAAACAAGTAAGCTACTTATTTGGATAAGAGATTTTTTTTTTTTTTTTTAATGAAAGTGAGAGAGGAGTTACACTTATAATTACTGCAAAATACTTTCGTCAAAGTTTAATATAAAGAAAATTTGGAGTGAATTGCCTAAATAGACACTAAACTTTACGCAATGCGTTCAAGGAGTCACTGAACTTTAAATGATCGTTGATTGTCGACGTTGACAGGAAGAGGGAAATAGCGAGCTCGAAATAATAAATAGAAGCTTCCAATTCGATTTCTCCAGATAGAATCAGCACCACTGTAGAATAAAAGATTTTGGTAAAATTTATGTCAATTTGATTAATTGAATTTGGGCTCAAAATTAGAAATAGGAAAATCATATTTTGTGTTTGTGCTAAATTAATTAGTTAGCAAAGTTATTTGAAAACATAAAATAATTCGACTTATTTAAGATTTTAAAAAAAATAGGAATATTCGGTTCTTTATTCGTTCGGGTATTTAATTTAGGAAAAATCGTTCAGCTTGGTTGGTTCAATTTGATTTGAGTCCGGTTCGGTCGGTTCTGTTCGAGAATTTTGTCCAGTGGAATCCATTAGAAATAGATTTTGAAAAAAAAAAATGTATTTTGGAATAGTGATTTTTTGAAGAATGTGTAGTTAAAATATAAAGTAAAATTTTGAGTTTACGTGTAATATTATTTTATTGGAGAATGTATAGTTTAAATTAAGAAAGAAAAAAAGCATTTTTTTTTAATGGGGCCCAGACATGAGCTAAACTTTGCCAAAAAATTCGGAACATGGCTTGCTATTTTTGGTTGTGTAACCCTATACGTTTTGGTAAACAAGTAAGCAACTTATTTGGATAAGAGATTTTTTTTTTTTTTTTTAATGAAAGTGAGAGAGGAGTTTCACTTATAATTACTGCAAAATACTTTCGTCAAAGTTTAATATGAAGATAATTTGCCTTTGTTAATTTACGCCAGTTTATTTGAAGGCTAAGTTACACGCAACCTATCCACGCGAAGAAAAAAAAAAGGCAAGAATGAAAAGCAACTCTTCTAATCGAAAAAAATGTTTTTGGATAATGTTAAAATAGATTGGATAAATTCTCGAGTCACTTAAAATATGATCATTTGTCTTCTTATTCTTGAACAAATATTCTTTAATAAAAAAGTAAAATCGGTAACTTACAAGGAGATTATAATAAGGTAAGAAATGTATTTCACAAAAAAATGTGAATAATAAATTAGTAGTAATTTTGATGTGTAGTTAGTTCTAGGCATTAGGCGAATCCATTTGAGTATTTCAATATTCAGAAACATCCATTACACTTCCATTATTTCGTAAATGGAACGACTCGGGTCCACTTAAATACTAGATGCGATCCCAAACCCGAACTGTCGGTTCTAATTTGAGTTCAAGTCTTGTCACGGAAATATATTTCGAATAAAAATACACAATAAGTTTACGGTTCGTTAACAAATAATAAAGTGGACTTTTTGAGTGCAAGTATCGTTCCACGAAGATTGATTAGTTATAATTTTAATTACCGTGACCTTAATCGAAACAACGAAATATAAGTATTTTGTAACGAAATTATGACTAAATTAATCTAATTATACAAGTATGAATTGTTTAACTAAACTAAATGTGAATAGCTTTGGATGTAATTTAAAGTTTTCGAATGTACGATGAATGTACTAGGATCACGAATCCTTATGTAATAATCTTCTTTAATCTAGTTCTACACATTAACACACGATTGAAATGTTGAAGAATCAATGCTCCTAAATTATTTAACAGTCTATCTTGAGTAAAGTTAAACATATTACAAAATGCGTCCCGACTATTTCTATGACAATGCGAACATACAAGAATGCATGTGTTTTTATGAGCGTTTAAATATTCACATAGAGTATAGCGGTATATTTTTATTCCCTATCGGAACTTGTGATGATTTATACCGCGTCGAACCTATTTTTCTTCTTTCGAATGCATGAAATACGCTACCAAACTCACACAATTACGTATACAATTATGGAGAAAAGAAATTCATATAAACCAATCAAACATCCCAAAAACGTGTTTTTGATGTCAAAGATGTAAAACTAAAATTTAAAAATCATATTACATAGTTTAATTATGGAGAAAAGAAATTCATATAAATCATTCAAATATCCAAAAGTGTTTTTGATGTCAAGAATTGTAAAATTGAAAATTAGGAATCACATTACATAGTTCATCTAACCCTAGTACTGAATTAAACTTACCTAACATGGTAGAATGAAGAAAATTAGAAAAATAAATGAAGAACGACATCAACAATTCGATTCTTGAATTTAATCTTCACTTCGTAATGTTGCTCTCCTTGTTCTTCCCTTGTTTCTTCTCTTAAAATCTTTATGAATATCATCCCCCTCGTTCTGAACGGCTCTAGGGTTTTTATATGCATCCCAAAATTTATTTCCACAAGTATTTGACTCGAAAAAGAAAATCAGAAATTTCGTCAAAAATTTATACCATGCGATTGGATAGTACACTACTATGTGATCTCATAATAGAACAAAAATTGTGTCTTTTTTTTGTTGAATATGTCTATGTGACCGCATAGCTTTTGTGCTATGTGATCGCATAGATATATCCAATCCACAAAACTTGCATTTTGGTCCTCAAATTCCATTTTTCATTTCTCGATCTCTTCTCCCGTTTCATCTTCAATTAATACTTCATTTCCTAACTCAATTCGACATAGCCATCTCCACATGCTCAATTCTTCCTCCGGGTCATCTTTCGATTATTTGCAACTAGGTCCTTGAACTTTGATATTTTTTTTCTTTTTAGTCATTTTACTTTGTTTCTCATAATTTTCACTATATTCGTCACATTGTCCTGCAAAACACAATTTCATAGAATTAAGTTGTTTTTCAACATATTTACCAACAATTATTTGTGTTCGTGGAATGAAATAAGTGTGTAAAATGCACCTATCAGATCTATCTATACCATTTTTAGAAAAAAGAAAATCATTAGCCGACAATATAAATATCGCCTAAATATCAATAAGATATAAAGTATTATCGAATACATATTTTATATATTTTTATACTGATTAGATTAAATAATGAATGAAACTTTGTTAAGTTTTTTATTTTTCAACATTGCCGACAAGCAAGGAATTTTGAGATTTTAAGATTCACGTTTGAACAATTTCGACAAATGTTAAATCATATGCAAATTGGCAAAATTTATGGCATCTCTCTCTTCTTTAATATATCGTTTCTTTTCACAAATATATATACTTCGAAGTTTATGAAAATTCTATTTATAAAGAAATATATTTTAACATGAAAAAAGTTTTCTTTCATGTTTTCTAATAAATTAAAATTCATGCTTAAAATTTTACAAAATATTAATATTTTCCTTCGTAAAATCGACTTCGGCGTTTGGCAAAGTTGATAAATGGTGATGTTGTACGTATAAAATCTCGTTGAGTTAAAGTCTATAAATCAATTTCTTACCCTTATTGCTTGTTCGGATTTCATTATCATCTCATTATAATTTTAAAGTCAAAATCAAATATTAATTTCATCAAACATTTATTGAGATAAATAATTAATATTCATTTCAACTACCCATTTCTATCAAATTATTCTTTAAAGATTCTTTATAAAAACTTCATTTTATTATACTAATTGAGCCCTTCATAAATTATTAAATAAAAAGAAGTATTCCACAAATAAATTGCTGACTTGAGCAAATCTTTGTTAATCTTTATTTGGAAAATACAAATTAAATTCTTTCATAAAGCGTGCTTTTGTGCAGTGTCGGTGTGGAGAGAGATATTTTCACAATTGAAAATAGAGAAATTTGTAATGGTAGTCTTGAACTTTCATGAATCGAGAATATGATCCTCTATCAATAATTTTTGACCTTTTAAATTTCAAAACTTTCATTACACTCTTAGGGTTAAATATCTTAGTTGTACTAAACTTTCTCAAATATTTTTGGGTTGTTATTGAATTTTTAAAAGTTTTCTGATTTGCCGAATAACTTACCAAAGTATTGTTATCCTATATGTCACTCGTCACTCACCTTTTTGTAAATGCATGTCACTCGCAATTTTGATGATGTTGCATATACTAATTTCGAAGCATGCCATGTGTGAAAATTCCTATTTCCATTTTATCAACTCTGTTAATTTTCAAAGAGCGGGTAACGTATGAAATAATATTTTGATATCTTCGGTTGCAACTCTGAAATTTTTTAAAGATCAATGACAACCTAGAAATATTTTAAGAAAATCGGTGTTTACTTGAAAACTTTTAAAGTTCAATGATGACTTGAAACCATTTAAGAAACTTTAGTAACGATTGAGATATTTAAACCAGTCTCCCACTCCAAACTTGTATATTTTACCGACTTTCCAAATAATGAAGGGACAAAATTATCTTCCAACATTGAACTATATAAAGGTATAAAAAGGATCATTTCATAACGTAAATTTTGACAAGTTGAACTGAACAAGCTCATCTTATAAAAAACGAGCCCCGACATGACCTCCGTGGGCTCTAGGCCACTGGACCCACCCTCATTCGAAAATCGAACTCATTTGAACCCAATTTGATCCTTCCTTCATTCATTCACCCTTTATTGTTTTCGAGTCGATATAAGAGTGACAAATAAGGTTTGGCGGGAGTGGAGTGGAGTGGAGTGGGAAACCAAGATTACAAAAGCAGTTCTTTCCCACATGAATAGATAATTGAAAAGAATACATAAAATGAACAAAAATAAGTACATAACATGAAAGTCTAGCTAATGATGTAAAATCTTCATAGCTTTAGCCAATGTTCCTCTAAACCTATGCAAATCAATTGTCACATTTTGCTGATCCAAGTATGTTTTCCTAAGAACTTCCCAACCCTTGATATGGACAGATCTTGGATCTTTAATAACTGGATGATCCAACGGATACTGTTTACTCAAAGAACTCTCTTCAATCTTAATCTTGTATTCCAAGTACCTTAAGTTCATACCATCAGATGGTTCTCCAAAGTCTGTTCTAGCAAATCCATCAATGCTTCCTAATGGAATTATTTGGATTAAAACCGAGTTATCCGGGAGAAAAACCATGTTTGTTAATCCAGCTCCATGAATTCCCATTAGTACATCACAAGAATTCACTATTTGTGCAAATCTAGAAAGGTTTGTCGAATGATCAGCCTCGTCTACAATAACTTCGAATCCCATTTTGCGAGCCAGTCGAGTTATTTCAACGTCGTTTGTTAGAATACGAGTCCTTTTCCTGGATATAATCATCAAACGAGGCCTTTTCTCCTCCCCCTTCTTCAACTCAATCGCCTTTGCTCTCTCGAGTGAGTAAGTTTGTCGAAGGAACTGTCTGAAGTTATGCATCGACAATCCATTATTTTGAGATTTTGAAGGATTGATTATAAGCTCTTTGTGTGATTTAAGGCCAACGACTACTTTTGTATAGCAATGGACCTCTTTTTCTCTATCCATGTCGATGATCTCGTGTCGGGATAGTTTGTTAAACAATCCTCGGAATTTTGATACCCACCACGGTTTTGTATCAGTCGTAAGAAAATGTACGTCCCTTTTGAACCTCAACGATGTCGAATATACTGGAATCACCAAATCTGAGAAATCATGGAAATGGTTACCTGTGTATCCTCCAACTGAGAAAAGGATGGCTGGAAAACTATGATTTTTTGTACACATTGGAATGTTATCCTTATTATTCACTAACGTTACTGTCCAGTTCTTAACAAACATCATTGCACCTAAATTCGCCTTTCTTGCGTAAGGTTGAACACGCCAAGAATTGTTTCCAGCCGAGACGTTTATACCAGACTTGACAAAAAACACAGTGGAAGAATTCGCTTGAATCCTCACGTCCCCTTCCATTTCACAATAGTCTGCCATTGGTTCTAAAATGCTGCATATTGGCTCAATTTTCATCTTTTCAATTGCTGCAAATGAGAAACTGAGTTCAGAATTCAAGTGAGAAACTGATGGCTTTTCAGAAAGCTTTCTTAACAGTACTTACTAGCACGCGTACCTGTTGGCCGGAAGCCTTCCATCGTGTTGTTAACTATTAGCTCATTTGGAACAGTCTCGATGATAGACAAATTCGCAGCATTTTCAACTGTAATAGAAGTGAAAAAATACAAACTGAGTTCTCTTTATCAAAAGGACTTTTATGATCATTAGACCATACTCATCAGTACAATAAGTAGGATTTTCCTCCTCTATTATTATCGAGTACTGATGATAAAATAAAAAATTAACCTCTTTAGTAAAATTTTACCTGTTGGTCGGGAGCTTTCACTCGTGTGGTTAACTATAACAATATCTCGAGCGGCATTTATCGTAGTCGCTTGCAATGCAGCATTATCAACTGCAATGAAAAGGGAAGAATTTGAAACTAAGTTCCTGCATCAAAAGGCCTTTCTGCTTAAACACATTCAGTCGCTCGTGCCGACTGATCCTAGGAAATGTCTTACTTTTAGCAAGCATTATACCTGTTGGCTGGGAAATCTCACTTGTATTATTAAATTCAAGCTTGTCCTGAATGGCATCAATTGACAACTGCAAATTCACAGCATCACCAACTGCAACAAGGAGCCAAATTCTCAAATGAGTAAACCAAATTACTAATGTGGTCGAGTTGTACAAGCACTCGACAGTACAAAGAACAAATAGAAAAGTCAAAAACTTGTTCATCGTAATTGCGCTGTCAACTATCCAAAAAAGACTTACTGATCGATAAGGGATGTAAACGAGGCGAGCAAATGCTCAATGCAACAATCAAGCTTATGAAGAATGCACAAAATCCAAATCTTTTGCGCTCATATTTGCTAAAGCTTTTTGAAAATATGGGATCATACATCTCTACTTACAATTTAAGCAGATATTGCACACTTGGATGAATAACTACTACTTTGCTTAAAATGCACCTACTTATCACTCAAAGTCAATATGAAGAAATCTATTAATCGAAGCTACCTAAATTTGCTTTTTTTTTATTCATGTGTTCACTTTAATTTGCTTAATATTGTTGGTAATGATTAATTATTAATTTGTTGACAATCATTACCCTAAATTATATTGTTTAGGTAGTAGTGGTTGTTAATTGACAGTATAGCCTAGAAAGGATTACCTCAACTGAAGTCATTACAGAATTGATACTTGAAATAATCAGCAATAGAATTATCATGCGTAAGTCAAGACATGTTTGGTAAGCTGTAGTAGACTCGATAGTGTAATGAACAGTGATATATAATCTACCATACCGGAACGAGCAAACAAGGTTTATGTACGACACGAAATAAGATAGTGTGATGGAAGATTATCCTTTTTTGGTAAAGGGTAATGATTTTTCACTAGTAGGTAAAGAAAACCACATCTCGAAATAGTTACTAGTCGATTGAAAGATCGTCAGTCTTCGAAAGTTCGTCTCTATGTCCTTCTTCCATTATTAATAAAAGGGTAAGTGTACACGCTAAACCTCGACTGACTAGAAATGACTTAAATTATTCAGTTAGGTAGTGATATAAATTGAAGAAAAATGCACAAATTTATATATTTTCTTGAGATAACAGAAGGGGGGAAAAAGATGCATTTATATATGTTTTCTTCTTTACCTGCTCTAATTACTTTTGAAAATTGGAATGGGACGTGTAAACAAATCTCTCTGCTAGTAGAAATTTTTGCATTTGCATGATTCTGTTGATACCTGCTTCCAGTTGACGCAAGAATATGTTACATGTACTCGGGTTTGGGTTGAGGTGTAAAGATGGATCGAACCTTCTTTATTTTTTTATTATTATTAATAAATTAATTAAGAAACAGTTGACCTTTGTAGCCTGTCTGCAGTTTTAATAAGGTGACTGCTCCGAGACCCCCAAAAAAAAAAAAATGGAAAACTAAAGTTTTATCAACTTTTATTACATTTGCATAATTTATCCCCAGATTCTTAGTAAATTTTGATTCAAAAAATATATAATTGAAAAGTTGTGCATCACATAAAATTTGTTATAAAAATCAATTGTTTAACTCTTTAACTTAAATTTTTATAATTTTTTTATCACGCCAAACGGGGTATCCACCACTAGGGTATAATAGCGTTGAAGATCAACTGCCTAAATTTGTTGTCACGTCATTGCTCCGTGTAGAACTTCCAACTTCTACCCAATATTCAAGATTCACGAATCCTTCTCCCATTGTTCAACCGAAGTACGTACTGTGCCTCAGTTTCAAATCCTACCAAATTTTGCATTAAAGGGGAATCCTATACCTATTAACCATAAAGCTATTAGATCCATTCTTGTGCAGATTTCTTACATCTATTTTTTCAATGTGGAAAATTTCAAACATAAAAAAGTTACCTCAAGAAATAAGATATTTGATGGTCTTGTTTCACCAAATGACTTCATAAATGTAATAATTTTACAATAAATATAATTTGGGTATGAAAAGAGGACTCGGAGTCCTACTTTGACACCGTTGAGGAAAAATTTCAACAAAGCTATAACTTATCGCGTACTCTCAAAACTCACGGACACCTCAAACAATGTGCATTAGAAAAGGTACAGCTTTATATCAAAATCAATCTGTCACTAGTTGCAAACCCCCTTCTTCTACTGCTTGGACAAGTAGATAGGTCTTCAATGTTGGCTCAACTTACCTGCAAAACGATGTTTGTTGCTCGCATCACACACAAACAAGAGAAACAAACACCAAGAGTTCTTAACCATTTCATTGTTTAACAGACAACAATATGCAAGCAAAGAAAAAACCATCAAACGACTTCCATATATAAGCAATGTGCAACGCGCAAAGTGTCCAGATGCAGCCTTTTTGATAGACAGCATTATTAAAATATACACCGAACAGTTTATTCTTTTTAACTAAATGCGAGTCTAAAGATAGTTGACAGCCACATCAAATAGCTTATTTTCATGCCCAATGAGGAAATCTACACTAACTAAAGACCCCTCAACCCGCGGATAACTACCCTTCAAGTCAAAAAGGAGTTTTTGACTCTTGCAACAGCCTATTTTGAGACTGGAATGAAGGATTTAGATCAGTTTAATTTTCAGGATTGCATCAATTTATGTAGACCTTCAGATTTTGTTTACAATACAAGAGCGAAATAATTTCACCTTGTATGGTTTAGACATTTTTTATTTGACAAACCATGTCCTGGGTAATATGAAGTCTTAAACCTTTTTGCACAAACAATTTATAAACTTCAATTTTCTTTGGAGAATTCTGACTTCAAATTCTGGTATTTCGTTAGGTCAACTCTGATTACCCATAAACATTACCAAAAGCTTCAGTTCATGACATATACAACACCTAAGCACATTTGTTTCAAATTTCACATGAACAGGTATGAATTTAACCACAAAGCAAAACGCAGTTGGTAATATGTTATTTCTAAGTCATCAAGTTAAGAAACCCATCCAAATTATTTGAAGAGAGAAAACTCATAAGCACCAAAAGCTTCTCTCTCTTTATAGCTTATAAGTTTTCGGAGCTCATTCAACAAATTGAAAGGGCCTATAAGCTAGTAGAAAAGACAAAGGCTTGATTTCCAGCCATACTCAAAAGAGCTTCTCAACACAATTGAAATGTTTTCCCTTGGGCTTATAGGTAAAATTACACACTGTTAAGAGCTTATAAGCAGTTAAAGCCAAAGGCTATTGTGGGACAAAGATGAGTTTCTGCGTACTCAATAATTATTAGCAACGGTAGACGGGACAATTAGGTTCATCATTTTAATTACTCAAATTACAAGTTACAGGTGTCCAATCCAAGGAATTATAGCTCAAGTGCCATAGAGGTATCAATCCAGTATATCCATCACTTGATTAGAGGAAGCAATAAATATAGAACTACAGACCATGTATAATTTGACAAGAACTCACCTCTAATGACAAAAATGTTTACATGCCATCACTTGCAGTAGGAAGTTCAGTTACTTTACCCATAGCAACGGTTTTCCCTGTCAACAATGGAAGTCTCAATAATTTCATTTGAAGTTAAGGAAAGGAGAAAAATACTACTAGAACAATTGAAAATATTTTCTGACCTTCAGTGCGAAGGGTGAATCGGCCTAGCTGGGGAAAATCAGAGAAGTTCTCAACGCATATCAAGTTATTTACCTGTAAGTAAAATTTAACTAAAGGATCTTCATATCAACATGAGCCAGAGCAAGCATGAACACAGAATGATATTGGAATAGTTTCCTTGAGAATAATCCATAGAAATTTAGCTTTTCAGAATTTTACCACGTGCTAGACCATCATGTAACGTGCTTACATAGTAGAAAAAGCTACTTTTGCAGTATTAAACTAAGACAATTAACCAATAATAACGCAGCTGACCTGAATGCGGCATACAACTACTGCACCGTTTTTGACAAAAAGAGGTTTCTTTTTCATAGGCTTTTTAGTTTTTGGATCAATCTGCTGCTTCAACTCAACAATCTCACATTCCTCAACAACTGCATGGACGTGTAAAACTGCCTTATACCCAGCAGTAAAAATTGCCTGACATGACAGGAACATTTCATTAGCATTTTTCCATTATTTAAAGAAAATGAAAGAAGAAAAACCAAAATGAAATACATACATTGTCAAGCAACTCTAGAATCTGCAACTGGGCGACAAACTCGGAAACAGCGGCTATCGGTTTTGCTGCACATACAAAATAACGTTACTTATCAAAAAAGAAATAGCTCATTTTAGAACACTCAAATGTTCTCAAAACATGTTCCCTTCTTTTGTCAGATTTTTTTGGTGACAGCCGTTAAATTGCATACCATATTTTAGCAAATGAATGAACTAGTTAAAAGAATCAGTACCGATGTACCATTCTGTGAAATAACACTATTCTAGTAAACCCGAGAACCTAATTGCCATTCTACTTCAGTGTGCTTTGTTCTTTCAAGAATTGAATTAGAAGATAGGTAGTTTTCAACTTGACAACTAGACTGAAGACAAAATCAAATGATTTCGATTTAATAGGTTTCTTTATGTCTCCAGCTGTGATATCCAAAACTACATTCAATCTCAATTCAATGTGCAAGGGTGTAATTATATTATGCGCCTGTTTGGTTCAATTAAAAAATTGGATTAAAATCTAAGTCTAAGTCAACACTTAATTTTAACCACACATTCCATCAACGTTTATCAAAATCTACTAAAAATCTGATTTGGGGCTAATTGGTTCTAAAAGCAATCTAAAACATAACCATGCTACAGTAAATCAAAGCAGAAAAGTGATTTGACATATTAAAAATAGAGGAATAAACCCGTACAGATGCTAGATAGAACGAAACCGGATAGGATATCCTCTTCCTCGATCCCAGATACCCTGACTCGCAAGTTTTCACCAGGACATGCAAGCCTGACTCTATCTTCATCACGGAAAATGGCAAGAACTTTCACGTGGACCTGAAGATGAATTTACCGAACTTATTCTGCAAATTTTTTTCAAGCTAGTAATGGGTATATTGACAAAAGATCAAGAAAATAGATAAAGCACCTTATTCGGCATGATAAGCATAGAGTCACCTTCGCGAATGCTACCAGATTCTACTTTGCCCATAACAACAGTTCCCATGTCTTTGAATTTATCGATAATAGGAAGTCTACCGAAAAAAAGAACAAAATTATGTATACAGAAGAATAGAAGCTCTTCTGTTCCAAAGGAAATCAAGAGATAAAACCAGTAATTTACTGCTTTCTTCATAACAAACAAAAGAAATGTAAGTTTCATTTCCCGGAGCTTAACAAAATGCAAGTTCTATTTGACAAATTTAGACAGCGCAGGCAGAACTAACGACAGTGTGATAGTAAATTCTCCTTCCATTTTATTTACGGTACAAATCAGCAAAGACTGATCCCAAATAACTAAAAGGGCCAAAGGATTCCCTACTTGTTTTTAAGGTGCATAAAGAAATTATAACAGTGTTCCAGAATGTAAGGCATCCAGAAGAAAGATATAACGAATTCCTAACAACTATGTATGCTATTTGCAAACAAAATTATTGACAAAAAATATATTGATGCAGGGACAAAAGTAAATCTTTTTTTCAAATCATTCTGAAACTAGTATTCTTATTAGACTTAAAATTGTAGTGGTAATTGATTAGATGTATGTGATGCCTTAAAGTAGTTTTAGGTTTCCAACAAGAACAAGACTTGTCCTAGTGATCTAAGTTTCCTTGCTACAAGGTTTTAGACTTCATTTTCCAAGTGAATAAAAATCTTAAAAAATTGAAGCTTAAATAGGCCTAATTATTCAAGAAAAATAACAATTGAAGAACCTAAATTTCCAATTTAGGAAATTCTGGTATGATATGTAAGTGTAAAGCGTTAGATGCCTAGTTTTTACTTCGATCTCCACTAAAGCTCTATGTTTCTTCAATCTCTTTTAGCATTTTTTGGGTAAAGCATGTACCCTCATCAATTCTGGTATCATGGTATCAGGGCAGTGATTGATCCTAATTTAACATGTCTATGAGAAGGCCTAGAATTCCCTAAGTTGACCCGAGCTCTAAAAATGCAAAGGAAATAAAGCACCTCAAGCAAGAGAAGTAAAACTTGCGTGGACATTGTGTGGAAGTCAAACAAAGGTAATGGAAGGCAATTACGACCTTCTGGACCTATCCAAAAGAGGTTTCAGGGATAAGTATTATGTTTTGAGGAAGAATGTTAACCCTTTCCATATTATTCCTGGAGCTTGTGCCAATACTGGTAGATCTCAATTCAAGAATCTGAGTTGGAGTTAAGACTTCCATAGAAGAATGAAGTAGAAGACTTCCTTGATCAGGAAACAAGCTTGAAGAGTTAATTTGTACAGGAGTCAATCTAGAAGAGCAAAAGATTATTTATGTAAAGCTGAAACCAAAAGGAGTTGACCAACAATGGTGGAAAAGTTGGAAAAGCTACAACCTAGCAGGGGATATTGAAGATTAACACTTACTAATCAACGAAGGCAAAATTGAGAAAGCAATTTTGTTGGATGATTATAGGATAGGTTAGAATAAAGTTCCATACTTCGCATCAAAGGGACTGTAGTATTGAAGAGTACACCCATGAATTCTATAAATTAATGGTTCTAGTTGTTTACAGTGAGATCGCTCAGCAACTCAGAATTGAGATTGTGCGTGACAAGATTAACTATTCATTTGGTCTTGAACATGCACAACTCTATGCATTAAAATCATAGGAAATAGTGGTCAATACAGAGGTAGGTGTCAACTCTTGGAATAGCAGAAATTTAGCATTTAGCAATCTTCAGAAGAAAAACCTACTTTGATACTACATATAATAGACCAGAAGCAACATCGTTGAGAGTACAACCAGCAAAGTTGTATAGTGGTCAAACAAAGATGGACAAGGAAACGGATTTATACAACTCTAATGTTTTAATAGTCATGACATAAGTCATGTTTCATGTTTCTTAGACGCGTCTTTTAATAGAGAAGCTTTAGTGAAACAAATTTAAGCAACTCCTATGGTTGAAGAAAAAGATCACTGTCAAATACTAGCTTCCAATTTTAAGGCTAGACGAGATACAAGAATGGCTGATTGTAATAAGAAGTGGCTATCGCCACATTTAGCTTAGGAATATGCCCTCTAAAACTCTATCAACTATTTGAATGCTTGATGCCTTTTCGTCTCTCCCAGCGCTTTTGATCGAGTGACACCGACATATTATGACCATTTATAGAAGTTTCTACGGTTGCTTATTTCTAATACATGCTTACATTCACAGCGAAGTATAAGAACTTAAATCATATCTGACAAATATATCTCAAAAGTGGGGAACTCTTATGTTAAGTTGAAGAAGAAAAGCTTTTATTAGCAAGTGGTCTTGTTGGGTGGGTTACATCGTTTTAGCTGAAGGAAGAGAGCCAGATCCTCAAAAGATTAAAGAAAATCATAGAGAATACATTAATGTTCAGGGTAAGTGGTAGGTTAGGGATATTCATTGCGAATTCAAACATTGGGGTAGACTTAATTAGTCAGACAGAATAACAGTTATTCTTACCTAAATGGACCTTTAGGATCACGCATAGGAACTTCAATGGCATCAAGAGCTTCAAAAAGGCATGGACCATTCCACCACGAACATATACTTTTGTCCATTCTTGTTTTCATATTTGCCCCCATGAGCCCAGATATAGGAAGAAACAGAACATCTGAAATGAGAAATAATATATAAGAAACAAGAGTCAGAAATTGGTAATCAAGCAGACAACCACCTTGTAATGCAATGTATCTTCTATATACAGATTGCCATCAGATAAAAAGGAAAAAGAAATATCATTTCTTTCTGACAGAGTCTCAGGCAGGCTCATATTGGTTGGGTTATTGAACAGAGGATTAGTCAACTCCAACCAGCAAAAGGGCTTCATTTGAAAGAAAAACTAGACACTGGATAAACATCTGCTTGCATTAGACAAAAACTCTTTAAAGCTTCACTGATGTTTAAATAGCTTCAAATTTATTAAGAATCCTTCAAACAAACAGCAACTAGAATCAACATCAATTCTGCCCAATAAATACAATTTCTTTTATAATAAAAAAAAAATACATTTATATTTTTCTTGAATACCAACATAAATTTTTAGCCCAGGACTTGATCTTTTGCTTGTCTTCAATCAAATTTATGCTTTAGACCAGGAATAAAAGATACTAGTCCCCATTAAAATATTTGCTAATACAAGTGCAGACCCCACACATGCACATAAGCATATCCACAAACTCTAATTTACAACTATCATTGCATAAATATTATAGGAGAATTGCAATCAGACAAGGAGATGTCAGAAGTTAACCAAAAATGAAGTCAATGAATTTCTATTTTGTTCATGTGGAACACAAATGATGAGACAATGTTAAGACTGTTATACAAGTTGTTTGACTGTTACACAAAGGCTTAAGCTTTTATTTTCAGTACAAAATATGTGCATCTCCTGGAACTGTGAATAAACACCATGCCTAAATCTCCCCTGCTATAAACATAGTTTTAAAAAGTAGTGTGAGGCATATGCCTCGAGGCAGGCCTCGAGTGAAGTTTTCATTGAACACCTCACAGCTGGCGCATTGAAAGTCATTTGCAAAGACTTACAGCTCGATTAACTCAAGGTGGGTGGGTGGGTGTGTGATCACTCTTTTGCCTTGTCGCCTTTTCTATGCATTTTTTTATTGGTCTCAACTTTTTGTGCTATTTTATTATAATCTAGAAAGTTTACAGGTATTTTTACATTTTCTGCCTTTTCCAAAATTTTTGAAAAATAAAATAAAATAAAGAGAGAAAGAACATGGCAAGTGGAGGATGACGACTCACAATAAAGAATGAAATATCTCATGTGAATTAACATGGAGTAAGTTGAGAGAGTGGATATTACAAATACTTTTCAATTCTGCCTCAAATATTGTCACCATTCAGAGAAGGAAAAAAAATGTCAATTAGATCCGGAAAGATTCATGTTTACCTTTCTTCACATTATAACCTGAAGACCTGAGAAATGGTACCATTTTTGACTCAATCTCATCATATCTGCAATAGGAAACAGTATCAGCATAATAAGAAAAGGAACTTCAGGACTTCCATGAGGACAGAGGAATCCCATCCAAACAAGCACCTTTCTTTTGACCAGTTCACAGTAGGATCGTCCATTTTGTTCACAACAACTATCAGCTTTGACACTCCCAAAGTCTTTGCAAGTTGGACGTGTTCACGTGTCTGTCCACCTCTCTCATATCCAGTTTCAAATTCTCCCTTCCGAGCAGAAATTACCTAGGCATAATAGCGGCATAAGGAAGAATTAAAAAACTATCAGAAAATCAGTTCGTCGCATAGGATTTCATCCAAATATCGCAAGTTTACTTACTAGTACACCTATATCAGCTTGTGATGCTCCACTGATCATGTTAGGCACGTAACTTTTGTGACCCTGAAAATTCAATTGTAAAAAGACGCTAAATACAATTTTAAACCAGACATGAAATTAAATAATAAGCTAGCTTCAAACAAACACGTCACAAAGAAATATAGAGAAGAAAATGTTTACTGGTGCATCCAAAATTGTAAATCTTGTAGTTTCTGTTTCGAAACGAGCTCTTCCAACTTCAACTGTTATTCCCTACCATAAAAATAATAGTAGACAATCCAAATCTTTAGATTCATTCAAATGCATTTTTTGACGGACCTAACAAAAGAAGCAAAATAAGACAAAAATTGAAGTCATATGAATACCTTAACCCTCTCCTCTTCATTTGTGTCCATGATGTAAGCCATGTACCTAATTTAAGAAAATATCAAGGAGAACATCCAGAATAATTGAAGCTATGGATAAGCAATTACAATCCACGTAAAGGGATTAATTAACCACGAAAAAAAAATCAAAATCCTATAGACAAGATATAAAGATGCAACAAAATATGAACTTGCATGTTTTAGCTGTCCTGCATCAGTTCCAAAGTTAAATGAATGTAAACAAGAAATGAATAGGTAATTCCTAGGAGCACAACTGGAGGAAGAACAAATAAAGGTAAACATGTCTTAATCCGAAATTTCAACATAAGCCTGCACCCATGTCCAACTACAATAGAGAACAGAAAAGGGAGTTTAGGTTCCTTCATAAAGCTGGGAATATTATGGTACATCAAAAATTTTCCCAGGTTAAGTTGGTATTAAATGGGCAGTTCCTCCCTATTGAAGTAATTCCGTAATAATGGCAAGTCAGCTTTCAGATTTACATCATCATCTCATAGTATAGTAACTACTGCAACATTAAGAAAGTGAAATGGTCACAAATTATGGATGCAGTACATAAAGTGACAACTTAAAAATAAGGGTGCCACCACTTGTGTTAGGCAGAAAGACAGCAAAACAATACTAGTCTTGATCAAAGTCTATCTTTAGAGTTTAGCTAAAAGAAAGCCTGACGTGACATTTCAAATCATTTAATATTGAAGAAAATAAGAACTTACCAACTCTCTCTATTTTTATCTTTTGCTTCTTTCTCGTACTTCTGGATGGTTCGGTCATCAACTTGACCACTGAGAAATAGTATTTGCCCTCCAATTGTAGACTTGCCAGCATCTGAAAAATCAAATTAAGTATACTACTCATGATAAGGAACTTGGAAATGGTATCAACAGCTTAAAATTATTTTTTAGGACATCCAATCATGGTCTAAGAAATTTTTTATTAAAATAATGAAGTTAACTTTATTGTTTGTTCCGTTATCTGTCCTTTTTTCAACCTATTTTTTTGGGGGTGGGGAGAAGTAAGCAATTGGGTGGTGGTGGGTGGTGGTTCTTGAAAGTTGAAAGCAAAGGTATGCAACCAAACATGTAGAACATCTAGTGTACATAAGCCTGAACCAACCAAGGTGACAATTCATACGTGATATATGATTGACCATCAAAATATCAAAGGTCACTATTATGTACCCAGTTCCAGTCAATATTGGTATGAGCCTATTGACTATAAGGAATGACATACCGACATGACCAATGAATACAACATTCAAGTGTCTCTTTTTATTGCCCTCCACCTCATCTTCAAAATCCTCAGGAGCTGAGCTTTCCTTTTCTCTCACTGAATACAAAAAATAAATAAATAATCATTAAAAAAAAAAATCGGCTTTGAGAATCTGAATCAAATTCCATGTCATATACGATCTCTTCACCTACATGTATAGAACCTTAATGCATTATGTTCTCTTTACTTCCCTTTTTTTTTTTCCATTTTTCATGGTTTTGAGGTGGTAGCATATAGGCACAGTCTGGCCCATATATGGCCCTGACTCGAACCAGTTTCATAGGCGGTCAGGGCTAGAATATATATGTGTCCCCGGGCCGACCCATCAACCTGCCAATACTAGGGGTGGGTCCACGGCCCACTTACAAAGTCAGACCAACCCATGGCCGGGGCTACTTTAAAACCTCTATTTGCTACGTAAAGCAAAAGGAGAAACAAAATTCGAAATTCTTTATCCCAAATCAATTCTAAGAACTTTGAAAAACTACGGCAAGTGCAAATGCATGTGGAAATCAAAACTTTGAGTATTTAAAAGTATACTCAATATAATTTTACAACAATAAACAATCTGACCTAATGACAGAGATATGCATAGTTGGAAAGAAAGTTGGGTAAACAATTTCTATTCTTTATGCAGACAGGACTAAGATAGTTGTACAAGAGATGGGTAAACAGGTAAATAATATATAGGCATCCTTGAACTTGTTACTCCCTCATCCGAAATTAAAATTCAGGTTTGACTTTCCACATTTCTCTGGAATTAAGACAGAACAAGAAATTTGTAATTTCACACTTTCTAAGAAATTATATATTTATTTTTTTTCAGAATTAACCCTACTACTGGAGGCAGCTACAATAATATTTATTATGCAGTAAAACTTTGACCCAATTGAACTTAATGAGCAGTATAAACAAGCATATTGAAACTTTAGCTAACAAGGGCAAATTTTGGGACAAACAAAATGCAGAAGATAATTGCAGAATATTTTGGTCCAGGAGTACAAAAGAGAGGCGATTTCAACAAAATGTAGAAGTCAAATGGGAAAGACAAATTGACAATACAGCCTCATTTTTAACAATGTCAAGGCAAAGAAGACACCAGATTCAGCAAAAACAGTATACCTTCCGTGACATCTTTCTGTTCAACTTGTGCTGGTTTGGAATTTGCATGTGCCAGGTCTTTGGAACCTAAAGCCACCAGCAAGATTAACATCTTGGCATTTACTATACCAATTGCACAAAATTCTCCAGGGTTAACTAAAAAAATCACTTTATTCTATTGATAGCACATGCTTATCCAGGCGTGCATTAAAATATACTCAGAAAGGAGGTCTTTTCGTTGCCATATTCTACCCAAATAAATATGTAAACATAAACGAACCATCAACTTGGAAGAAGCTCAAAACCAAAAAAGGGGTAAAAACTAGCAGTTTAATAAAATGTCTGCCCATGTGAACAGATGCAGATAAAGTTCAAAAGCAAACCAAAATATTGAATGTCATTATCAGATTTTGTTCTCTTCTTTCCTCTCATCAACAAAAGACAGCATTAGGCTCCCCTAGGACAGCCATTTTTCTACTCATCGTTTTTATTCTTCCAATGGAAACGAAAACATAAATGAAAAAGCCCAATGTCAGGTTAAGCAAACCAATCATTATATGTTTCTTCAGTTCTATTACTGGCATTTTGACCAGATGCGACACTAGTAAACAACAAGATTCCTTAATTTGGGAAAAATATATCAACATATCATAAAAATGATGGAATGAGAAATATTTCCAAACATGAAGGTAGAACTCCCTAGTTTTCGGGAAAAGATGCAAATGCTAAAGCCCAGAAAACATCTATATAAACACTAGTGACACTCAAGAGATACATATAACTATATAACTAAAGAGAACTTCGAGAATATGATCACAACATATAAAGTCAGTGTAATTTATACGAGATCATGGCCATATTTCACAAACCTTCCTCCAACTCCACAATCATCCCTATCATACTACCTAGACTTAAATACCTGAAAAGTACTTAAGAAATATACAAGCAACACAAGACATGCTCATTATCTGTGAGTTTTCCTCGCTCTCAGACCATTAGGACATGGGCAGTGAGCAAATCTTCAACAATGAAAATTCAAGAAAAAGAAAACGCTGTATCACAAGAACTTTCAGTCTGAGAAACAGTAGTCAATCACTCAATTGTTGACATTATAATACCTCATACAATAAAAACCTAACATGAACTTAATGCTTCTTGCTCTATTCTGCAAGATAAATTTTCTCATCAGGAGACCTAGTTACCCAGTCCAAGACTCCAAGTTGCAAATAACCTAAATTGTGATACAATCTAGAGATGGGCTAGATAAAATTATAAGCAATGCAGCCTATGTCGAAGAAAACCACTGAATTCAAACCATTAAATTGCCTGTAGTCAATTCTTAATTTCAGATGACTTGCGTACCACAAAAACCTGCCACACACTTGACCCTTCTTACTCTTTGCCGAAAAATCCATTTTCATATTAAGGTTGTCTACCTTTCCTTCCTAATTACAAAATATTTGGATAATGTATCTTAATGAACCAGCTAACTTGCTGATCTTAGGATGTTGAAAAGTCAACAAAAAGTGGCATGATACAAAAATTGAGTGCAACAACCTTCTTATGTGACCATACAGATTGTTAAAAGAACATGCAGTGAAAAAAGGATTTATAAGCAGAAAAACCCAATTCCAGGATCAGAAACAAGCATCATATATCAAGTTCAACTGTTCACAATGCACTGACCTTCGACCTCATCAGGTCTTTCCACTTCATCAAGTTTCAAATCTTCTGCCATTACACTAACTTCTGCTGGAGCTCAATTGCCATTCATACAAATGAAGAATAGTTTATTTTAATGGTGAAATAAAAATAATAATAAGTAATGAAAAACGATAAGTAATACATAACTATGGTTTTAAGAGGAAAGTACTTACAGGCTAACTGTAAACATAAGTTGAAACTTTAAACTATGGGAAGTCTGTAAAGACAAACTTGGCAAGAATGTGTACAATCCAGAAAAATCTTTTTGACAATAAATAAGTAAAAATGTTTTTCTCTTAACCTTTATCTTCTCACAGTTAGAGAATAGGTAACCATTTTTGAGTATAAATTCAGGCTCTTACTGCCATTTGCTTATCAGTAAAAATGATATGGTGGGGGAATTTTCAAATCCAAGGAAGTTAAAGAAGTTTTGTGAACTCGATAATCCTAATCCAGAAGGCCAAAATCTGTACTTCTTTAATATTTAATATTTTAAAGCTCCAGAGTTTGTTTATTTCAGAATATGATTTATATTCCACTCAACTGTTTACTATTATGGACTTAGAACTATAATGAAATGTGAATATGAATGCCGGACCGAACAATAAATTGTGATTGTGAACATCTAAGTATTGACAGACAGGTTCAGCCCATCCACAGTCCACCTATAATTATATTCCAAGCATCTCCATGGACGAATTTTTATTAAACAAACAAGAATAGAAACCTACCTCAAACCAATCAAAACAACATCTCATCAGGCTCTACTACAATAACTCAAAACTGAAAACTTCACATTAATCCCATGGTTAACCAAGTGGAAATGCTGTTCTGGACAATTTGTACTGCTACTTAATATTTGGGTGGAAATATCTCCCATAAGGTCTTTGCTAGATAATTTTTTCATATGAAAATACACAGCAAACAATTCAATATCAAAATAATAATTTAGTACATAGTACTAGGATAATGGTTATGGTACTAGCATCCTACAGCAGATACCTAAAGAATTAAAAATAGAAAGCAACAAATTAAAATAAACACCATACCAGCTGAATCAAGCTGCAAAGCTTTGATATCCTCCTCAATATCTATCACGAGTTAGACAATTCAAACAAAATAGAATCCAAATTCAATCAGAATCAATTCCACTCAAATCTCCCAGAAGCAATAAATCAATTAAAAAATTAAAAAAAAAAATACTATTTCTGAATGATTTTTTATTTTATTTTTTACAAATTTCCATTTTCGCGGAATGAAATAAGGCGGAAAATTAAAACTTGGCAAGAAATTCAATGCAAAGCATAAGAAAATTACAGATCGAAGGTTCGTATTATCCAAAAGGTAACAGAAAATACGTACCCATGTTCGAAATTCCGTGTATATGGCACTAGGGTTTCGGTTCCGAAATGCGACGCAGTAGGCTTGCTGAGGTGGTTTATGCTGTGTAATTGATTGTTGGCGGTTGCCGTGTAGCTTCTTGAACCATTATAGCTGAGATTGGGCTGAGATTTGTTAGTCCCGGCCCATATAATCAAATTAGTATTACTCATAATAACTAAGCAACCCGATCCAATCCGATACAATTGGGCTGGACTTCCGCCCAGTACCATTATACGGGTCCATTTGGAATAATATTAGGAAAATTACAAAAAATCAGGTGTTTAAATATTACAATTCAAAAATCAGGGCTATAGTTTCATAATTCATAAATCAGGTATCAATATAATAATTAAACATTAAATATTTTACCCTAATAATTCCAATCCCCTCAAACGATTTCTCGAGCTTCTCTCTTTCTCTCTACTCTCTCCCTTTTTTCTATACTTTCTCTAGCCGCCGTCAATGCAAGAATGGTGCCGCCTACAAGAAGTCCTCCTGCGATTCTGCTATCCACAGCCTTATCGAGGAGGTGGATCGGGGGCTGATTCCATCGGAGGCTGATTCCTCAAGAAGTCCTCCGGCTATTTCGTCGCTGCAAGAAAGGTCCACCGGTATGGGCTCCTCGATTTGAGCGTCGCTGCGATGAACTATACACTCGCTCGCTCAGATCTTAGTCGATGCATGGCGTTCAATCGCAGTGGTGGTGGGTGGATGTGGGTGGTGTTGGGATGTGGGTGGTGGGTGTGTGTGGATGTGTGTGTGAGAGCAGCCGTAGAGACAGTGTCGTGGCGGCACCGCGATTGCAATCTGGTGGACTTGTAGAGGCTGATAATGTGTGGTGGATTTGTGTGATTTGTGACGGTGACGGTTTGGGGATTTTTCAGTGGGATTAGTGGTTCGGGTGTGGTGGAGATGAAGATAGAGGCGATGGTAGTTGTGGTGGC